>CM046453.1:57248429-57285929 GCA_025506515.1 Flaveria trinervia
AATTAGTCTTTATATATACCCAATCATGTATTGTAATCTTGTATTAAGCATATAAAGAAAACTCTAGTTGTAGCCCGTGTATGTAGGTCACACCGACCGAACCACGTGAAATCCTTGTGTCTTTTATTTCGCTCATCGTGATATTCATCTGTGCTTGTGCGTTGGTCCCATTGCGCCGCTTGAGTCCTAGCAAGTGGTATCAGAGCCTAGGCTCGTTGCTTGAGTCCTAACAGTGGTATCAGAGCTTAGGCTCGTTGAACATACGAATGCACTAAATAAATGATTCACAAAGATGTTCGATTACCCGTGTTCAATCTGCTGTTTTTTTGGTGTTTGAACTTGATGGGAAGAAAAAAGGAATCACGTTTCTCCTTTTTGTAGGGATTGTACTTTGCAAGGAAGCCAAAATTGTTTTTTGATTTGGTGCTTTGGTCGTGGACCTCAAGATTATTGAGGGAATATATTTTTTTTTGGATTTGTTGCGAACAGGAAAAAGAAAAAGAAAAAAAAAACAAATGTTTTGTTTTGTGTTTTTGTTATTGTTGATTGGTTGTGATTGAGATCAAGTTCCGCGTTACTACTCTTTGAAGCCGTCGATTAGGGTTTGGTGAAGAACTTTGATTTTCAGATTAAAGGTTAGTGTGGTTTTGTGTTTTCAAGTTTCTATGATTTGTCTCCAAAGGTTTTTTAAGGAGCAAATTGGTCAATTGACGGTGTTCAATAGAACAGTTAGCAAGTTCAGCCTCGTGCCATTGTTGTATCTATTCGGTGTTTCAATTGCTTCTTGTTTGCTATTAGAGATGGCTAAAGACGGGAAGGTTGTGATTGAGAAATTTACTAGTTTTGATTTTTGTGGTGGAAAATGCAAATATAAGCATTGTTATGTCAAAAAGACTTGGATAGGGTATTAGGAGAAAAATATGAGGAAATAAAACAAGTTGATTAGAATCAAAAGACAAGAAGGCTCGTGCGATTACTACATTGGCTTTGACGAAAAATGTTGCTTTTAATATCATTAAGGAAACCACGACTAGTGGTATGATGTCTACTTTGTCAAATATCTATGAGAACCTTCTACGACGAATAAGGTGTTCTTGATACGGGAGCTTGTGAACACAAGGATGAAAGAAGGAAGCTAAGTGATTTCTCACATTAACAATCTAAATTCAATCTTAACAAGACTTGTATCCGTTGGAATTAAGTTTGATGATGAAGTTCACGGTCTACTACTATTGTCCTCTCTGTCTGATAGTTTCTCTGGAACTATGTCTAATTTCAAGTTCTATGGGGACTAAGGGTTTCACTCTTAATGGTGTTTAGGATCTAATTATAGGTGAAATTAGTGAAAATGTTAGAAGAAAGAACTTAGGTGAATCATCAAAAAGTGAGTTGTTAAATGTTGGCAATGGTCGGAATAATAAAAGGAACAGTAGGAGCCGGGGAAGGAGTTCATCTAAATCTAGAAAGAATGTGAAGTGTTGGAGTTGTAATAAGGTAGGACACGTTAAGAGTCGGTGCCTGAATAAGAAAAAACTGATCTCTTTTGCTAGGGATGTTTTTGATGATGATGCATTGATACTCAGTGTGAAAAACAATATGGACTCTTGGGTCATAGATTCAAGGGCCTCATTTCACGCCATGGACAATGGTGAAATGATGGTGAATCTGAAACATGGTGACTTTGGAAAGGTATGATTAGCTAATGACGAGATACTTGAGGTAAGGGGCATGGGTGACATTGATTTGGTTACTTCACTTGATACTACATGAAACCTAAAGAATGTAAGTGTAAGGCCCCGTTTCCGGGAAGCCTCACAGTTGGTTAATCATAGCTTAAAATCATTTTAATAGAAAAACTTTGCAGCGGAATAAAATAAACATTCACTTAAAACTCGTAGTTCATATTGTAATCATACATTTGTCTTTCAAATAAAATAAAAACATAGTACTTTGCCTCAAATTACAATAGAGAGATTTTATAAACAGGAATGTCATCCGTTGCCCTCCAAGCAGCTCCCAACCTGGTGTCATCCTCAGCATTAGCGTTTATCTGCCAACTATTATGCATAAAAGTCAACTTTACTGAGTGAGTTCTAGATTTTGATGATATAAGAAAATATAAATTTTATCCTTCTTATAATGACCACGCATACATCATAATACATACATTTCTTGCTTCTTAATAAGAATGTTCATTATCTTTTATTATTTCGTTATCTTTCACTTTGAAAATGAGATTGCACAAAGCAAGAGCTCCCTGTTGATCGACAACGAATGTCAATCCCTGTCGATACACATAAAAATGGAAGCTAACCCCAAATAGTTAATCCACACTGCAAGGCACATAGCCTGCTCATGAATACGGATACATCATCATCATACATTAGACTCACATAAGTGAAGTCTATCATAGTGCTTGCAAGACTTTTCATCATCATACGGGCCCGGGGTAACGTTTGTTAAGTTCCACTTCTCATTAATATTATCCTCAACTTTAATATATAATACGTAACTTATTGAGTACACAACATACCAAGTACAATTTATCGTAAAAACATAACTGACCCTCCACAGGATAGTGGAATATCGGGGGCGACAGCTCCTAACAACGAGGTCCTAGGAGCAGCAGGCCCTAGTGGTGTCCAAGGAGCAACACCCCTGGTTGGGGTTGGGCTTGAAAACTAGTATGCATAATTTGTTATAGAAAAATCTATCTTCTTGTCAAAACCTCTTAAAATTTTGGTCATTTAAAAACGATATTTAATACGCATAATAGCCTTAAAACATGGAAAACTAGGAAATAAGGGGGTCTAGAACTCACCTGGATATCGTGAATAGCTTCCAAACTAAGTTTTCTAAGCTAGGATCACAATACACTGCATGCAAATAAGTTAACACTCAATGGAGTTAACTTCTGCCTAAATTCGCTACTAGTTTTGCTACCAGATAAGCAGCTTCGCTGGCAGCTTCGCTGGCAGCTTCGCTGGCAGCTTCGCTGGCAGCTTCGCTGGCAGCTTCGCTGGCAGCTTCGCTGGCAGCTTCGCTGGCAGCTTCGCTGGCAGCTTCGCTGGCAGCTTCGCTGGCAGCTTCGCTGGCAGCTTCGCTGGCAGCTTCGCTGGCAGCTTCGCTGGCAGCTTCGCTGGCAGCTTCGCTGGCAGCTTCGCTGGCAGCTTCGCTGGCAGCTTCGCTGGCAGCTTCGCTGGCAGCTTCGCTGGCAGCTTCGCTGGCAGCTTCGCTGGCAGCTTCGCTGGCAGCTTCGCTGGCAGCTTCGCTGGCAGCTTCGCTGGCAGCTTCGCTGGCAGCTTCGCTGGCAGCTTCGCTGGCAGCTTCGCTGGCAGCTTCCGCTGGAATTCCATGGTTGTGAAATTACCTGCACAACTATAGTTTCGCAGAAAACTCATAGTTTCACAGTTTGAATACGCAATTTCGCTGGATGAGCAGACAGTTTCGCAGATCGAGCTGAAATGATGAAAAGACCCATTTTTAACCTAAAAGCGCTACTTTTTACGTCCAAATCCTTAATTTATCATATATGAAGCTATATCTAAGTTTTTTACATGATTTCATATGTAAAAATATGACCTTTATGCAATTCTTTTCAACTTTTCAAAACCCAAAACCCTTGAATTTGGGTTTGATCTACAGAGGGGTTTAGAGGCTGTTTCTTACCTAGATATCTTGATCCTTTCTTATGGTCTGATGCTCAATCACCTAGATCTTCAATCCCTTAACCTTTGAAGCTTCAAATATTAAGTTTTCTTCACTTTCTCTCTACTCTGTCTTTAGAACTTAGTGGATAAGGTTGCAGATAGGATAATGATGGTTAATTAGGTGGGTTAAGGGCTAATTACGGACTCTTAATCACTTAGGCTCTTGCCCATAAGCCTAATTCAGCCTATAACCCATTTTCTTCCTTTATTTTTTTATTAAATACCCACTAATTAATCCCATTAGCATTGATGACTCGTTTTGACTTTTCAGAGTGTTATAGTAAGGGTGATTCTAGGCTAAAGAAGAAATTGACTTTAGTTGGTCAGCTAGATGAACAACGACCAGAAGTGAGGTTTGGTAAATGGAGGGTGATCATTGGTAATATAGTTATAGCTCGTAGTATGAAGTGTGGGTTATTATATATGGTTGAGATACATGCTGAGGGATGTATGACCATCCTGCTTAAGCATGACAAAATCCGATTTGCTAAATCTAGTGCTAAGAGAGTGTATTTTGCAAACACGAATTCTGGAGCATAGGAGTTTAGGTGAACGAGTTTGAAAGTCTAAACCATTCAGGAAATTCGGTGACCGTGGGAGCACAGGACGTGTTCTGAGTATAGTTCTAAAGAGACATTGGGTTTTAAAAAGTATGACTAAAATGTTTTCTCCTAGTGATTGTTTGCTGAATTTGGAGAGTGAAAATGATCCTCGGTGTATCTTTAAATCCAATGGAATGTCCAATCTGGTTAAGATAGAGGATTAGTCGTTGGCAGGACTAGCCATTATTGAGTTAGAGCATGGGGTTGCTTCAACTGGCCCTTTTGGTATTTGTTAATGAGGGGTCCCTGCAACTAGGAAATGTGATGGAGTCTTATCTTGTTCTTTGGGAACTAGAGGCTTGGAAAACTTGTTTAAAGATTATTGAAGTTACTAGATGATTAGGTTTCTTTGTACTTGAATGGCAGGCTAGAATTTATTGCAAAGCCTTTAAGTGGGAGATTGATGGGTTTGTGAAGGCTTTGGGCTTGAGCCCATGTTTAGTTTTCTTGTTTATTAAGTTGTTAACCCTAATTAGTCTCTATATATACCATGTCATGTATTTATTTTCTTTGTATTGAGCAATAAAGAATACCCTAGGTGTAGCCCGTGAACATAGGTCACACCGACCGAACCACATTAAATCCTTGTCTTATTTATTTTCAGTCTTAATGATATTCGTTTGTGATCGTGTGTTAGTTCCGCTACGCTGCTTGAGTCCTTACAAGAACATCCCCTTATTCTTTCATCTTATAAAATCAAATATGCCATTAATAACTTAACACGTACAACTTATTAAATAACATATGGGTCAAATAAAGTCATATTAAGGTTTGAAATTACCTTATTTTCATTATAATATTTTTTATCAATATGTTTTCAAAACTATTTTTTCTAGAGAATAGAATATGCTTGATGTGTTTTCTATTGTTATCAATGGTTTTAAGTGGTTGTGAGTAAAAGATAGAGAAAATGTTACTATTAATTTGTATATTTTGAGAATCACTATTCAATTCTTTTAATTTTTTAAATATTTTTGAAAGTGGTTGTGAGTGTAGGAGAGAAGAAAGCAATGATAAGGGTATAAAAAGTATTATTTAATTGAAAACTACAGAGAAAATGTAGTGATTTTTAGTGTAATGATATGGATAAAAATAAGGAGACACTTTGAATTCTATAAGAATAGAAAATATGAAATATATAGTATTGGAAATTCTTTGTTTTCTCTTTATAATTTAGCGAATTATGAATAATTAAAAAAGAGATCGACAAATATGTAGCACGTAGAATACTTCCTGAATCATGGATTTCATTTTTGCAAAACTCGAACCTCAACTGGGAGTCCAACAATGCTAAATTTGAGGGAGGCAAGTCTTTCAGTTTTAGTTGTAGTCAACTTGTTCAATTTATGAGAAAGTGATGTTGCTATCAAATATTTGTTCTTGACATGAATACGTGAGTACATTTTGAAAAATAGGAAAACAAGGGCCAATATTAAGACCTCATGTGCTTAAATATTACTTAGAAATTTGAAAAGACAATGTTTAAGGTCATGTTAGACTTTGCATAACCATTATACTTTATGAGAATTTTTAGTGTATTTGGTGATATGGCTTTAGACAAAGCTCCATAGAGTTGTCCACGAGCAAATATAGGCTTAGATAAGTATATTCTAATTTGTTTAGTGGTTGGCCTTAACTTTTGTTAATAGTCATTCCATAATATTCTCCAATTGGGAGTTGACGCCTAGTGAAAACAAAAGGTAGTTATTTATTATTGTGCATAAATCTAATTGTCGGTATGCAAACTCTATGACTTATTAATGTACCAGTGATTATACAGACTTTTATGACTCTTGGAAGTAGTTATGAAACCAAAAGTCTACTACCATTACATAACCCTATTTTTTATCTATATTTCTGATGTTGGCCTAAGTGTAGATGAGCAAGCTATAACATTTTTGAGGCCCAAAATCGCTTATCAAAAGGGGCTTCACTAAAATAGGCATAACTTAGGCTAGAAGTTTCCGTTTTGAGCCTGCAACCGGTCAAAACGAACGTTGGATCGAGGAGCACGTTTTCACAAATGGTCGTTGGCGGTTTGGGTTATCGTTTCGGCCCCAAAACAGCTTATTTTATGAGTTATTTCAATTTTTGTCTTATTTTTATATTTTGTTGGACTTTACATTTGGCCTAGTTTTTGGCCTGTTTATGTTTTGTGGCCCATTAAACTTTTGCTTTGTTTCTTTATATGCTTGTAAGAGATTGAAGGAATTATTATTGTAGTCTATGAAAAAATCTTTTTTCTCTCTATCACAGTGTGTGTTAGTGTGAAATTCTAGTTATCGGCATTGTTTGTGAATCAATGATAAATTAGAAGAATTGTTCCTGGTATTCTCGTTGAATCAACAGGTTCAATTGTTATCCTTTTGTTTCTGACTACATCAATTTCATAACAACATGACAGGGTTGTTGTTTATCAATGTTAAGTGATGGTGTTGGGTGCTATAAAAGTTTAGAAGGTTTAGATATTAAACTGGATACATTTCGTCTATGACTCTGTTGTTTTCAGAGCGTGGAACCATAGAATCGGTGCTCAAATATGTCATACTTTCATCGGGACGCATGTTGTGAAAAATTTCATTTATCTCATCAAGAGTTTAAATTTTTACACAAATTATAGCATTGTTAGCTATCATATTAGTTGTGGGAGAAGTAAGAATATTTTTATCATATATAAAATCTATGAAATCACCCAGTGTTGAAGGCTCAATGATAAATTGAGATGGAATTTTAATTTTTTTAGCATCAAAGCAGCCTTTCTCAATAGGCATACCAATCTTACCATCACCAACATCTTACAACCATTCTAAATATAAACTTACTATATATGCATAACATTATAGATTTTCACAATATAATAGATGCATCTTTACTCTCAACCTACAGTTTAAAGTGAAACCACAAATATGATCTACATATACATGAAGCTATTATCTCATATTTTGATGCCCTTGGCTTGATTGGAAGAGTTTGCCTAAAGTCGCCTATTAATAAAACTAACTTTCAACCAAAAGGTTTGGATTGAAAATCAACAACGTCTCTAAGTGTCTTGTCAAGTGATTCAAAGCACCTGCGACCTTGGAGCTTCGTTCCAAATTATAAGTGATGTTTCAATAAGTAGTTGGGCTAGCTATGTGTTTTTCTTTATGTGACAAGTAGAGGTTTTGTTCAATTCTAATGGTATCTTGAAACAGGTGTGTGTTGTCTGTAACGTTCCATAGTTTTCATTTACTTTTTTATTGTAATCCTCCTCTTTCTTCAATTCTTGTGATGTCAAGACTTGATCATAGTGTAAATATTTATTTTATATTATTCTTGTTCATATATGCTTGTTTAACAATTAAACAATTACGAATACACATTTTAATGCAAAACCAAGCAATTTATCGAGACTTATTTTTGAATAATTATTTATAAGGTTTCTTGTATGGTTCATATGTTAAATACCCAAAATATATTTAATCATTAGTTTATGATGCAAATTTATAAATAACATAAGTTGAAGGGTTAAATTTGAAACTATTGAATTACTTCCACTCATCTCCCCAACTACTTTCATTAATGTCCAACTATAATTTCTATCTATAAATACTAACTCAAATCACTCTCTAATCACTTTCATCACTCTAAACTCTCTCTAAACGCTCTCAATACATCCAAGAACTTCATCTTTTTTTGCAAGAAATATTCAAGAACAACTTGTGAGTTTCGCTGGAAATTTCGGCAGCAATTTCGCTAGCCAAATGCCTAAAATATCTTAGTTTCTCCGACAAGTTCGCACGAAACAAGCTTGAACTTTCGTTCAATGATACTTTCGGCAGCAATTTCGCTTGTAAAGCACCCACAAGCACTGTTGAACTTTCATTCAATGAAACTAGTTTCGTAGGACAGCAGAAAACTAGTTTCCTCATGAAATGCAAAGTCTTGAAGAGGAATTCTGGAACTTCAAACAAGTTGGAGGTGACAACTTGACTTACACCTTTCACTTTGAACAACTTAGTATCCTTGTCCCTCACTTGGTGAACACCACTGACCGAGCCATAACCAAGTACATAAAAGGCATTCCCCCTATTATGCGTGACTCCGTCACCATAGCCGAACCATTCTCAGTTGAGCGACCCATCTGGTTGGCGGCTACCTTATCCAACAACCAAGTGAAAGATGTATCTTTGTCTCTTAAAGGCTCCTTCAAAACCGCCCATCAAGCCATCTCCGAAACACCCGAGGAAACCAAAGACATAAACACATCATCCAAAAACACCCATCATGACAAGAAACGCAAGTTTCAAAGTTATAACTATTCCATGACAACACTACCAACCCAATCTCCCATCAACTTGAACCAAGAACCACCCAAGAAAGCCTACATCGGTACGTTTCCCAAATGTGTCAACTGCCAATACCACCATCCACCTACCTCTTAATGTCGTCAATGCACAACATGCAACCGTTATGGGCATTTTTCCTCAGCATGTCGAAATGATGCAGAATTCAATTTGGAGCGTGAAGATCAAGTCAAGATCAAGTAACCACATCTTCTCCCGGAACCTTCCTCTAAACGAATTTTAGGACGAAATTCCCTAAAGTAGGGGAGACTATAAGGTTCCGTAGTTTTCATTTACTTTTTTATTGAAATCCTCCTCTTTCTTCAATCCTTGTAATGTCAAGACTTGATCATAGTGTAAATATTTATTTTATATTATTCTTGTTCATTATATGCTTGTTTAACAATTAAACAATTACGAATACGCATTTTAATGCAAAACCAATCAATTTATCGAGACTTATTTTTGAATAATTATTTATAAGGTTTCTTATATGGTTCATATGTTTAAATACCCAAAATATATTTAATCATTAGTTTATGATGCAAACTGATAAATAACATAAGTTGAAGGGTTAAATTTGAAACTATTAAATTACTTCCACTCATCTCCCCAACTACTTTCATTAATGTCCAACCATAATTTCTATCTATAAATACTAACTCAAATCACTCTCTAATCACTTTCATCACTCTAAACTCTCTCTAAACTCTCTCAATACATCCAAGAACTTCATCTTTTTTTGCAAGAAATATTCAAGAACAACTTGTAAGTTTTAATTAATTATTAATTAATTAATTTATTTATTTATACTTTCTTTCTTACTTATTCTTCATTTTCTCTACCACTTGGAATAACCTCTAGGACATAACCACTTAGTCACCAAGGTGACACAAGTATGGTAACCCCCATTTGAGGTCCAAGTTGAAAATATTATACTAGATTCTTTCATACATGTTTTCTTGTTTTATTTTTAAACATTTTACATAATAAACCAAGTCAACAACAACTTCAATGTTGGAAGGCTTGTGTTGAATTATATTTCTAAAATTTTAAGGCTTTTACACTCCATTCTTTCATCTTTACAAAACACTAAGTGATCTACAAATCAAGAAGTGAATGAAACCAAACCGAGCCTCCAACCAATGTTGAAAGGCTTGTGTTATGGAATGGTGATGTTGAACTTGGTTCTACAACTAATTTATCCACCATACCCCACTTGAACACTTAGTCAAACTTGTTAGTTTACTTTAGTATTTTCATTTATATACTCATGACCATCCGAATCACCCTTATGTAGAGATTTTGTGCAATGGTGATAATCTTGAGGTTTGTGGATATCCCTACCTCTAATACATGACTTATATGAATATAACACTTGAGGTTTGTGGATTACCCTACCTCTAATGCATGACTTATATTTATATCTACATAATACTTAGTCAAAACCAAACCATAATATCAATCAACCATGGTTGAATGTTATGTGTTAAGGTAGACATTATACTAATCTTATGATTCCTTATTTTGGACTTTCAATGAGTGACTAAAACTCATAAAGAACACACACAATACATGGTGTCCAAATAAGTGTCTAAGTAGTATATACTTTCATGTACTCTCATATTTGTAATTTTTGTCTACTTTCCAATTGCTAAAATCTCAAACTTTGAATCCTAAACTTACACACTTTCATTTACCTTTTAGGGTGACTTTGGTGAATCATTTAAACTCAATCATCTATTCTTGTGGATTCTAATCGCCAAACCATGAGTCATACTTCACCCTTTTTGTTTTAACACTATTTGGGTTGCAACATGTACCATTTATCAAATGCACGCAATTATGCATTCAACCAAAATCATTCTAGAACTCAGTTCATACAAACATGCTTACTTGTTATACTATTTGTGAATACATTCTAGAATACATTATCTTGCAAGCAATCTAAGCCTCCCTTAACATGTATAGCGCTATAGGACTAGCACATCCACCCTATTATGATGGATCTATGTTAAGTTATTCAATATTTACGGTCTTGGACATTTTTTAATGCTAAAATTACCCTAGTGGACACTTTGGTTTGATTATCGGCTTTGCATGCTAGCAATGTACAAACTTTAGTATACTTTACTCATGTTGAATTGAGATTTATTCACTATTATACTATGTATTCAAACTTGTATGCTCACCAACATATTCATATGTTGACCTATATTTTATACATGTTGCAAGAAGTGCTTGAAGTTTTATCAAGAAACTTAATTAGGTGGACTTAGAAACACACCAAATCTACTATTTTGTTATGCTTGTTTTAGACTTGTATTTCTCAAAAATTTTGTATGTTTATTTGAAGCATTGTAATTTTATGTTGATTAATGGAAATGAAATTTAATCTTAATTTATTGTCATTTTAGTTCTATGATGTCTTTGAACAATCTATCACTTCTCGCGCCCCGATATTTCTGCCATCAGTTGGGGTGTGACAGATTGGTATAAGAGCCATAGTTATAGGGAATTAGGAAAACTTCCATGTTTTAACCTAGACTATGACTGAGGACTCCAATTAGTAATGCTTATGATTTGTTTGATTATCTTATGTTTATGCCAAATAAAAGGAAAAGAAACCCTCAAATCTACCTAATCTTGCTCCTCATCTTTTCTCAGCCAAAACGAAATACACCTTTCCTAAGGTGTAATCATGCAATGATGATACGAAGACACTCGTATTTTACAAATGAAACGACCTCACCAAAATAGGAGTGAATCCCTTACTTTGGTGATATCTTTCAATCCGCCATTATTGTTTTTATGAATTAAACCATTAAGATAGGAGTGATTTCCTTACCTTGATGGCAATTTCACTTATCTCACTTTTGTGGACCCTTACCAACAAGTTAGGATTAAACTCCTTACTTTGATGGATAAGTACCAACCATGTTTAGGGAACGACACCGCCAAGTTAGGAGTGATATCCATATCTTGGTGACTAGTTTCATTCTTTGATTTTCAATCTCACCAAAGTCTTGAGATTTTGATTGACAAGGACATGTAGTAACTGGAAGGGCGAATACTGTTACCCGACTTGTCGGCAAGAGTATTCCAACCCATTAATCCAAATCATGATTCCCGAACTCAAAATAAGTCTTGAATACTTTGGATTAGTCTTAGTTCCAAAACCAGAACATTCCAAGCCTTACTGAATTTCTTTTATGTTTGTATTTATTTTATGCATTTATGTTTTACCTTTTTTCCTCTTGTAAAGATCGAATCATTCGACTCCCATTAATCTCTCGACCTCAGACGCTAATAATCAAGAGCCAACAAAAACTTAAAAGCTTTCATTATTGTTTAGCTAATTCTTTTGAGTGGTTATATGATTTATTATGGGAACTGATTGGAAACCTACTTGCTATAATGCTCTAAATGTGCAAAAATTATTTTAAACACTATTGATCAAGTCTCATCATTCTCTTTAACCTACATTCTAGATGTCTTCCAAATCCCATAGAAGCTCCAAGCAAAGTTCCAATAAGAAAATGGTCGCTTTCATGGCTAAGCAAATGGCTCGAGTTATTCCCGATATTGTTAAACAAATCAATGCCACCCCTAGCCCAAACACTTCATTTGAATCCTGAAACCCTAGTCCCAAAACCTCAGCCTTTTTCTTTAAGCACTTCAAGTCATGTGGCCTCGAACCTTTCACGGGTGAAGAGGGTGCCTCCAAGATGCTTGAATGGTTCGATAGCATCGAAGTCACTTTCATCAATAGTGAATGTCCCGATGAGCTTCGGACTCGTAGTGCCACCGGTGTCTTCATATCGAGGGCACTTGAATGGTGGAAAACTGAAAGGAGTACTCGTGGAAATGAGGCCGCGTTCGCCCTACCATGGGAAGAAGTGAAGCAACTCATGATAGATGAGTTTTGTCCTCCTCATGAAATGCAAAGTCTTGAAGAGGAATTCTGGAACTTCAAACAAGTTGGAGGTGACAACTTGACTTACACCTTTCACTTTAAACAACTTAGTATCCTTGTCCCTTACTTGGTGAACACCACTGACCGAGCCATAACCAAGTACATAAAAGGCATTCCCCCTATTATGCGTGACTCGTCACCATAGCCGAACCATTCTCAGTTGAGCGACCCATCCGGTTGGCGGCTACCTTATCCAACAACCAAGTGAAAGATGGATCTTTGTCTCTTAAAGGCTCCTTCAAAACCGCCCATCAAGCCATCTCCGAAACACCTGAGGAAACCAAAGACATAAACACATCATCCAAAAACACCCATCATGACAAGAAACGCAAGTTTCAAAGTTATAACTATTCCATGACAACACTACCAACCCAATCTCCCATCAACTTGAACCAAGAACCACCCAAGAAAGCCTACACTGGTCCGTTTCCCAAATGTGTCAACTGCCAATACCACCATCCACCTACCTCTTAATGTCGTCAATGCACAACATGCAAACGTTATGGGCATTTTTCCTCAGCATGTCGAAATGATGCAGAATTCAATTTGGAGCGTGAAGATCAAGTCAAGATCAAGTAACCACATCTTCTCCCGGACCTTCCTCTAAACGAATTTTAGGACGAAATTCCCTAAAGTAGGGGAGACTGTAACGTTCCGTAGTTTTCATTTACTTTTTTATTGAAATCCTCCTCTTTCTTCAATCCTTGTAATGTCAAGACTTGATCATAGTGTAAATATTTATTTTATATTATTCTTGTTCATTATATGCTTGTTTAACAATTAAACAATTACGAATACGCATTTTAATGCAAAACCAAGCAATTTATCGAGACTTATTTTTGAATAATTATTTATAAGGTTTCTTATATGGTTCATATGTTTAAATACCCAAAATATATTTAATCATTAGTTTATGATGCAAATTGAGAAATAACATAAGTTGAAGGGTTAAATTTGAAACTATTAAATTTACTTCCACCATCTCCCCAACTACTTTCATTAATGTCCAACCATAATTCTATCTATAAATACTAACTCAAATCACTCTCTAATCACTTTCATCACTCTAAACTCTCTCAATACATCCAAGAACTTCATCTTTTTTTTGCAAGAAATATTCAAGAACAACTTGTGAGTTTCGCTGGAAATTTCGCAGCAATTTCGCTAGCCAATGCCTAAAATATCTTAGTTTCCCCGACAAGTTCGCACGAAACAAGCTTTAACTTTCGTTCAATGATACTTTCGGCAGCAATTTCGCTTGTAAATCACCCACAAGCACTGTTGAACTTTCGTTCAATGAAACTAGTTTCGTAGGACAGCAGAAAACAGCTTCAATGAGGATAACCCATGTAGTTTCGCTGGAAGAACTCATAGTTTCACTGGATGAATTGATTATTTCGCTAAATGAAGCTGAATCCTTTTTTCAACACGAAATCAAACTGAAATCATTGAAAACTCAATGGATTTGAGATCTGATGATTTACAGAGCTTCCCCAACCAACAACCAACAAAATTCAAACAAATTCCATACCAAATACACCCGAATTTGATCTAAAGTTGATGAAAAATTGATATTGAACAAAATCTAAAAATAGCTCTAAAAATCTTTAGTGAATTTGGCTCTGATACCAAATCTCTCTCTAAAAATCTTCAGTGAATTTAATCCAAAATGGATCTGATACCAAATTGTAAATCCAGGATGATTAAACTTGAATCAAATCATGAAGATTATAGATCAAAATATAATAAACACACTAAAACCCCTTTTCACACATGAAAAAGGATGAGCTTATTGCTAAACAACAAGGGGTGCGGGTAAAACATGAGATTGGATATAAATCTGATGGTGAAACTGTATTTAATTCAGTTCCACCTCTTTCTACTTTATGTTATTCACCAATCCCCAGACCTCATTCAACAAATGATTTGATTGAAGCTGCAGAAACTAATCATTAAAATGCAAGTTTAAGCAGTGTTAATCTTAAAGAGGTTAGAGATGTGCAGGATTCTCCTGTAGGTTTGGGATTCCTCAGGCAAGGGTCTAATAAGAAGATTAATGATGATTCCACTTCTGATGCTCTAACACCAATATCAGTTGCTTCTCCAACCTTCTTCAACAAATTCAAATCAGGTGACATTCCTTTGTTTGTTCCCGTCAGGTTTATCAAAGAAGGAACAATTGTTGAATCATTAGGCAATCAGAATCCTATAACCGAAGCCGATACAATAGGAGGTGTCAATCAAGATCCTTTGGAAGCAGATCTGTGTATTCGAGACTGGATAAGCTCAGATGATAAATCAAACATAGAGGAGCGCGTTGGTTCCTCCCAGATCAAGATATCTCCTAACATTGTCAAGTATCAAAAGCTTCCAAAAGCTGAATTAAGACCAATACGGATCTCTTCTCCAATTGCAAAACAACCCAGTCAGTCAGTGAAGATCTCATTCCCTGTTCAGCACGGGAAAAATTCAAAACAAACAAGAATCTACTACAAGCTCAAAGCAATCCTCATCCCCACGTGCATCACATGGTTCAGTCAAGCATCAAAAGCCTTTCAAGGATTGTTTTGAGTGTGGAAAAGAAGGCCATATGGTAAAGAAATGTCCTCAAAGGCTTGCTATGGATGGTAAAGGTAAAACGAATTGCTTCTCCAGCAGTAAGTCCACAAAGAACGTTCTAGATGGTAAAGGCAACAGGGATTGCTTCTCTGGATCAATAGGTAAAAAGGAGACATCTTTGAATGATTGGATGAAAAACCCTCCATCCAAACCTTTTCATGTGAAGCCGGTTTCACATGATACAAAGATGAAAATAACCAAAGGTTCAAAACCAAATTCTTTTCATTCCGGTCTTAAATAGAAAATGATTTCCAAATTTAATTCATTCAAATCCAAATTAATTGAACTGAAACAAATTTGGCAAATTAAAAAGAAGGATACATATATCCTCGATTGTTTAAACGGTTGTGTGCAGAAGCAGTTTCTTATATCGATAAAAATGGAACTTCTAGGACTACGATGGCCTGGATTCCCCTTCCAACTAATCTGTTAATAAGTGCAGGAACAATTCAAGAGGATTGTTAGTAATCCGTTTTACTGACAGGTATTGTTCCTAATTTAAATTTGAGACGAAACAAACATGTTAAGGTCATGGTATTTTACTCACAATCTGGATTTTTATCTACACAATCACCGTTCTCAGTTCACAATCACTGCATATTTCTTGAGAATTCATTTCTTATCTTCATACCAGTGCAGTTTGGAAGACCTTCTTTGATAAATTTTTATTTTTGTACTATTTTATAAAAAAATTTAAAAATAAGTTTGCAAAAATAAAAATTAAGGGGGAGAGTATATAAGTAATACATAAAAAATAAAAAAGAATTAGGAACTTGATTTGAGATGACTGAGAAATAATTGTATATCATCTTGATATGCTCATTTGTGCATGACTGGATTTTTAAAATAAGAAATGATAGTAACTGATATTGCTTTCTGATTTACATCTTATTTTTAACTGCAAATAATAGAAAAACAAACAGATTCTTTAAACAATATGCTCGGTAGACTTAGCCTGAAGAATAAAATAGACAGCAACATTTTGATTTAAATTAAAACATATGCTTAGGATATCTGGATTTACTCAATCATTTTGGCCTACACGAAAACTGAGTCCCGACAAAAATTGGATTGAGAATTGATCTTTCACTCACCTTGATACAAATCTTATAAGCCAAAATTTTGAATCGTGTCTGGTGAATTTATGTGTCTTGTACTTGTGCTTATCTCCTTTGCTATACGGTAGTACTAACATGGAGTGATGATCTCCTCTGCTGTAGCTTCACCCTCGTGCCATCCTCAGCAATAATTACATGCCACCTGAAAATGTATAAAGCTCAGCGTTGTTGAGTGAGCCCTAGCTTTGTAAGTAATAAAATACTTCTGTAGGTATACATATGAAAATACTCTGTTCATGAAAACTTCATCTCTTTATACGTGAGCACCCATTAACTATACAATCAGGTAATGCTTTATCTCTTTACTGTATGCCTTGTTTACTCTGTATTCTTTTATATTTATCTTTCACTGTCTATGTGGACCAATGAGCAATACCCCAACTATGTGCGTGATGGAAAACGGGGATGGGCCATCTATATCCCTCGAAAGGGTCAACTGTACCCCGAAAGGGTTCTGTGTACTGTGTACAAGGCCAACCAATCACCCAGGGTACGCTACAAGGGTCCTGTCAATCTCAATGATTGGCCCTGTGTGCATAATAGGGTAGCTACCCGCAGCACAGTTGAGCTAACGACAACACGATCGTGTCCCTCCTATGAGCTTGCAAGACTTGTTAACATTTTATAATGTTCCTCTTCTTTTCTTTATTGCTCTTTCACTTTATTATTACTAGATACTTTACGTATGATAATATCACCCCACGTAAAGTCACATACTATAAGTAATAATAATAATAATAACAATAATAATAATAATAAGGAACATCATATGTAATCATATCATGCATGGAGCATCATTATATTCAGCCCTAGTCAACTCTAGTCAAAACCCTAAAACACAGACTCCTAGAAAATTTTGTAAATTTTATAAGTGTTAGGCGCATGGGAACTATTTAGGCGCATGAGCCCTATTTGGGCGTTTCACCACTATGTAGGCGCATCAGCCAACACTTAATCATTTATCACTTAGGCGCATGAACTATTCAGGCGCATGGGCACTATTGGTGCGTATGAACACTTAGGTGCATGGATTTTTCAGACGCATGGACACTTGGGCGCATGAGCACTATTGGGGCGCATGTGCCCTTCACTTAGTCGTCTGACCAATATTTCTAGGCGCATGGACCACTGTTTAGGCGCATGGACTACACTTAAATCTTTCTAAGGCATTTTTAGACGTATGAACCTTCTGTGTAACTTGTTCTTAGCATGTTTTCATACCCATTCATCAACCCATCTATTCTAAGCTTAACATGACTATTCTAAGCATGAACAACCTATAAACATTCAATAATTTAACATTTAACAAGCACAACACATACGGGTAACATACATAAACTTTGCAAAAATATTTTAATACATTTTTAGCCCCAAAGATAGTTTTAAACAAGTAAGAACCGGGGTCTGGAACTCACCTGGTGCAACTTGGGTGTTTTCTTCCTTTCTAACCCGCTTACAATGAGTTCAAACACCTAAAACAACACAACAAACACACACACACACACACGAGCACAAACACAACACATAAGCACATAAACACATAACCGGGATAAAACCATAGACGGTAGAATCGTTTGCATGACCTGGTGAACCTCTTCCAGAACAACCTCCTTTACTGAGTCTCTCAGATTGTCGCTCTCATCGTCACCCTCCGGATGAGGGGTCTTTGGTTCTTCATGAACCACTTTCTCGACTCTAGGTCTCCCTCTCTTGGGTCGCGGAGCAGCACCGTGACCTCCACCATGAGAGGCTTTTGAAGATCTACCGCCAGCCATCCACTAAAAGCACACTATAAGATTCAAACACCAACGCGGTCATTGAAGGTAACACTCAGTTTATGTCAAGTATAGTAAGTCCCTAATTACAGTGGCCAGTTGTGATTAGCCACTTACTTTACTCTTCATACCCCAAGCATCTCCTATCCTGACTTAATCAGTATCTAAATCTACTAAGAGCACATAGTCAAATAGCATGCGCATATAATACCGGTTAATATTAGGAAAAGACATACCTGATGGCACATAGCAACTCGGGCTGACATCCCTCCATTTGACCCATTTTCAGTTTAAGTTTAGGTTTTAAAAGTTTATTTAACCCAATTCTCTTAAACTTTGGCTCTGATACCAACTTGTAAGGCCCCGTTCCCGGGAACCTCACAGTCGGTCATTTACAGCAATTAAAACATTAAACATTATAATTATACAATATTAAGCAGCGGAAATAATTTATCAAAAATCATTCATTGCATTTAAACCACTGTGGTTGAGCAATACAACACTGTTTAACTGATTACAAAAGAATTGTTTTACTGCATTATAAAACAACAGCAACATAAAGTTCGAATGGATGTCAGTCTTTCCCTGCCGAGTAGCTTCACCCTCGTGCCATCCTCAGAAATAATTACCTGCCAACTGAAAATGTATAAAAGTCAGCGTTGCTAAGTGAGCTCTAGTTTTATAAGTAATAAAATACTTTCTGTAGGTATACATATGAAAATACGCTGTTCATGAAAACTTTATCTCTTTATACGTGAGCACGCGTCAACTATACAGTTAGGTAATGCATTATCTCTTTACTGTATGCCCAGGGTACGTTACAAGGGTCCTGCCAATCTTAATTGATTGGCCCTGTGTGCATAATAGGGTAGCTAACCCGCAGCACAGTTGAGCTAACGACACACGGTCGTGTCCTTCCTATGAGCTTGCAATACTTGTTAACATTTTATTAATGTTCCTCTTCTTTTCTTTATTGCTCTTTCACTTCATTATTACTAGATACTTTACGTACGATAATAACACACCACGTAAAGTCACATACTATAAGTAATAATAATAATAATAAGGAACATCATATGTAATCATATCATGCATGGAGCATCATCATTATTCAGCCCTAGTCAACTCTGGTCAAAACCCTAAAACACAGACTCCTAGAAAATTCTGTAAAATTTTATAAGTGTTAGGCGCATGGGAACTATTTAGGCGCATGAGCCCTATTTGGGCGTTTCACCACTATGTAGGCGCATCAGCCAACACTTAATCATTTTATCACTTAGGCGCATGAACTATTCAGGCGCATGGGCACTATTGGTGCGTATGAACACTTAGGTGCATGGATTTTTCAGACGCATGGACACTTGGGCGCATGAGCACTATTGGGGCGCATGTGCCCTTCACTTAGTCGTCTGACCAATATTTCTAGGCGCATGGACCACTGTTTAGGCGCATGGACTACACTTAAATCTTTCTAAGGCATTTTTAGACGTATGAACCTTCTGTGTAACTTGTTCTTAGCATGTTTTCATACCCATTCATCAACCCATCTATTCTAAGCTTAACATGACTATTCTAAGCATGAACACCTATAAACATTCAATAATTTAACATTTAACAAGCACAACACATACGGGTAACATACATAAACTTTGCAAAAATATTTTAATACATTTTTAGCCCCAAAGATAGTTTTAAACAAGTAAGAACGGGGTCTGGAACTCACCTGGTGCAACTTGGGTGTTTTCTTCCTTTCTAACCCGCTTACAATGAGTTCAAACACCTAAAACAACACAACAAACACACACACACACACACGAGCACAAACACAACACATAAGCACATAAACACATAACCGGGATAAAACCCGTCATAAACACATAAAAACCGCGAATTCATACCTTGAATTCGATTTCTTCTTCTTCTACAAGCCGAGAGTTTTCCCCTGCTCTCTCTCTCTAAAACCTAAGAAATGTTGATGTGAGGTGAGGGTGGGCGGCCATGCCCACCTTTATACCAACTTTTCAAATTTTGTCCTTTTGGACACTTTTAGTCCCTCCACTTTGACTTTATTGCTTTTCTTTTTTTATTCTTCATTTCTTGCCTTTTAAAATAACCGGGTGTTACAAGTCCACCCCCCTTAGTAGGTTTCGTCCCCGAAACATGTTATTCCTCGAACAGATAAGGATAATGCTGCCTCATCTCTTCCTCAGTCTCCCATGTAGACTCGGATCCCTTCCTGTGCTTCCACTGTACATGCACAAGAGGAACCACTTTATTTCGCAGCATCCTCTCTTTATGATCGATGATTGCTACTGGTTGTTCCATATAATTGAGCCTTTCATCTACTTTAATGTCCTCCAATGGAACAACCATGTCTTCATCAGCTAAGCACTTTCTTAAATGAGATACATGGAATGTCGGGTGAATTCCACTTAACTTATCTGGTAACTCCAATCTGTAGGCCACGTCTCCTACTCGAGCAATGATTCGGAAAGGGCCTATATATCTTGGGCTCAATTTTCCCCGCTTCCTGAATCGGATAATACCCTTCCAAGGTGAGACCTTTAACATAACCCGGTCACCCACCTGGAACTCGATCGATCTGCGTCGTTATCGACATACGAATTCTGTCTATCTTTGGCTGCCTTCATTAAGGCTTTAATCTTCTCAAGCTTCTTAGTCGTAGCCTCAATCACCTCGACGCTCCCCAATTCCTTTTGACCAATATCACCCCAACAAATGGGTGTTCTGCATCTCCTACCGTATAGCATCTCGTATGGTGGCATGCCAATGCTGGCATGATAGCTATTGTTGTACGAGAATTCAGCTAACGGTAAGTGGTCATCCCAACTTCCCCCAAAATCAATCACACATGCCCGACCCATGTCTTTCGGTGTCTGAATAGTCATTTCTGACTGACCATCAGTTTGGGGATGATAAGCCGTGCTAATATGTAACCTTGTCCCCATAGCATCGTGGAATTTCTTCCAGAATTTAGAGGTAAACCGAGTGTCACGATCAGACACAATGGACACCGGAACACCATGACGAGTTACAATCTCCTTGATGAACAGGTCAGCCAACCTCTCGAATGAATATGTCTCACGGATCGGTAGGAAGTGAGCACTCTTCGCCAAACGGTCAACAATCACCCATATGGCATCGTACCCCTTCGGAGGACGTGGCAGCTTCGTAATGAAATCCATGGTGATGTGCTCCCACTTCCATTCCAGTATATCCAAAGGTTGGATCTTCCCATACGGCTTCTGATGTTCAGCCTTCACTTGCAAACAAGTAAGGCACTTACTTACATACTCCACCACGTCACGCTTCATATCCGGCCACTAATAATCCTTCTTCATATCTTGATACATCTTCGTGGCACCAGGATGTATGGAGTATCGAGTCTTGTGAGCCTCATCCAAAATCCTCACACGTAGATCCCCGAAACGAGGAACCCACACTCGTCCAAATCGGGTTTTAACACCGAGTGTGTTTTCACCCAATTCCCCAACCAGACCTCTCATTCTTTCAGAGTTTAGATGATCTTCTTTCAGTGCCTCATCTTGAAACTCCTTGACTTGCTCCATTACATCAGAGGTCATAATCAGTTGATATGCTTTCACCCGAATCGGCTCGGGCCTCTCCTTTCGGCTAAGAGCACCAGCCACAACGTTTGCCTTGCCCGGATGGTAATAGATCTCACAATCATAATCCTTTATAAGCTCCAACCATCACCTCTGCCTCATGTTCAGATCCTTCTGCTCGAAGAAGTACTTCAAGCTCTTATGGTCAGTGAAAATGGTGCACTTCGTCCCGTACAGATAGTGCCTCAAAATCTTTAGTGCAAAGACCACGGCTGCTAGCTCCAAGTCATGAGTAGGATAGTTGACCTCATGAACTTTCAACTGTTGGGATGCATAGGCTATAACCTTCCC
The DNA here is from genome assembly GCA_025506515.1 of Flaveria trinervia. Lineage (NCBI taxonomy): Eukaryota > Viridiplantae > Streptophyta > Magnoliopsida > Asterales > Asteraceae > Flaveria > Flaveria trinervia. The sequence continues at coordinate 57,270,493 of CM046453.1, forward strand.
TCTCTGAATTAATACACACCCCAACCCTGAGTAAGAAGCATCTGAATATACCACCAAATCCTCACTTCCTTCGGGTAATGACAAGACAAGAGCTTGAGTCAACCTCACCTTTAACTCCTCGAACGCCTATTCTTGAGCTTGACCCCATATAAACTTTACATCCTTTTGGGTCAACTTGGTCCATGGGGAAGCGATCTTGGAAAAGTCCTGAATGAACCTTCGATAAAACCCGGCCAACCCCAAGAAACTACGAATCTCGGATGGCGTCCTTGGAGACTTCCATTGCATCATAGCCTCCACCTTAGCAGGGTCTACCATAATCTCCTCGAGATTTATTACGTGACCTAAGAATTGAACTTCGCGTAACCAGAACGCACACTTGGAGAATTTGGCATACAACTTCTCCCTTCTTAAGGTCTCTAACACCTCCCGAATATGACCGACATGCTCTTCTTTGCTCCTTGAGTAGATCAGAATATCATCAATGAATACAATCACTGATTTATCTAACATTGGCCGACACACTCGATTCATCAAGTCCATAAAAGCAGCTGGCGCATTGGTCAGGCCAAATGACATAACAAGAAATTCATAGTGACTGTAGCGTATGTGAAAAGCTGTCTTAGGGATATCCTGCTCCTTCACCTTCAGCTGATGGTAACTAGATCGAAGATCTATCCTTGAAAACCAACTGGCTCCTTGGAGCTGATCAAACAGATCATCTATTCTTGGTAGGGGATATCGGTTCTTCACCGTCAACTTGTTCAGCTCTCAATAGTCAATGCATATCCTTATACTACTGTCTTTCTTCTTCACAAATAGGACCGGAGCACCCCAAGGAGAGATACTCGGCCTAATGAACCCCTTATTGAGCAACTCTTGCAACTGCTCCATCAGTTCTTTCATTTTTGTGGGAGCTAAGCGATACGGTGCTTTGGCAACGGGTTGAGCACCGGGTATCAGATCAATTTGGAACTCAATTTCGCGATCCGGTGGCATGCCGGGTAAGTCTTCCGGGAATACGTCCGAAAAGTCGCACACAATTGGTACACCGGATAGTTGTGGTGTTGGCGCGTCCACATCCTTTACGTAGGCCAAGTAGGCACTACATCCACGCCTCATGCACTTTCCCGCCACCGCCATCGAAATCACCTTCGGGATCGTCATGACGTGCTCACCATAAACCGTCACCTTATTCCCATCAGGCGTTGTCAATCAGATCATCTTCTTGCGACACACGATGTTTGCTTCATAGGTTTCTAACCAGTCCATCCCTAGTACTACATCAAATCCACCTAGGGGTATCACGTGTAACCTAGCAGCAAACCTATGACGTTCTAGTTCTATGGCACAGTCCTCTATCACATCAGTGATTCTAGTGGACTTACCGATAGCAGTTTCTACATCGAATGGTGCACTGACCTTCCTACTACTAACAGGACACTTAGCACAGAAAGTAGTGGAGATAAAACTCCTACTAGCACCAGAATCAAATAAGACAGAGGCATACATTTGGTTTACTAGAAACATACCTGACACAACATCAGGATCAGCTCTGGCTTCCTCCCAGGTCATAGTGTAAGCTCTAGCACTTGCCCTCTGCCCTCCTTCTTTCGGCTTCTTATTCCCCGCTTCCGAGCTCTCCGCCCTCGGCTTCTTACAGTCTCTGGCAATGTGGCCAGGCTGACCACACCTGAAGCATACGTTCATCCCCATCCTGCACTCTCCAGCATGCTCACTTCCACATTTGCCACATTTCTTCCTCCCTACACCAGTTGTGACCATATGTCGGTCACCTAACTTCGCCACCTTATTGTTTGGGGCGGCTCCACCGCGTCCAAACCATTTCCTATTCCAGTTCCTTCCATCCCCACTCGTTTTCTTCACCTCAGCCACCACCACCACCACCTCGCGCTCATCATATAATCTACGAACCAGATCAACCGCCGACCTAAAAGTGCACGGCTGGGCAACGATCATATGCCTACGGATATCCGCTGGCAGCCCTTGGTTGTATCTCTTAATCTTTCGTGACAGTGGTGTCACTTGATCGGTCACCAGCCGTGCCATTTCATTGAATTTAGTGGTGTACTGCTGGTGTGTCATTGTTCCCGCCTCTAGCTGTAGGAACTCCCTTTCCACCTTATCCATTTCTCTGTAAGGACAGAATTCCTCAATTACTAACTTCTTTAGTTCAGTCCATCTTATCCTCCCAATGGCCTTGCTACCCTCGGCTTGGACAATGTTGTCCCACCAGCACAAAGCCGAGTCCACAAAGAGTGGGTAGCAAATTTCACCTTTTGATCTTCACGGCACTCACTGATATCGAGGACAACATCCATTTCCCTCACCCACCAGTGAGCAGCTGCAGCAGTGCCATTCCCATTGAAAGTAGGGGGCTTGCATCTCATAAACACCCCATAGTTGCAGCCGCGGGTCGCCTCCGGCGCAGACTCTTCTTCTTCCTCGTCCTCATCATCAGAGAGAAACGATTCCGGCTCTAGTTGTTCTCGTCCTCCCGAGGACCTGCTCCTCTCCTTTCTTTCCCCATCCCTTACGGCCTTGATCACTTCGGTCACCACAGACGGTAGAATCGTTTGCATGACCTGGTGAACCTCTTCCAGAACAACCTCCTTTACTGAGTCTCTCAGATTGTCGCTCTCATCGTCACCCTCCGGATGAGGGGTCTTTGGTTCTTCATGAACCACTTTCTCGACTCTAGGTCTCCCTCTCTTGGGTCGCGGAGCAGCACCGTGACCTCCACCATGAGAGGCTTTTGAAGATCTACCGCCAGCCATCCACTAAAAGCACACTATAAGATTCAAACACCAACGCGGTCATTGAAGGTAACACTCAGTTTATGTCAAGTATAGTAAGTCCCTAATTACAGTGGCCAGTTGTGATTAGCCACTTACTTTACTCTTCATACCCCAAGCATCTCCTATCCTGACTTAATCAGTATCTAAATCTACTAAGAGCACATAGTCAAATAGCATGCGCATATAATACCGGTTAATATTAGGAAAAGACATACCTGATGGCACATAGCAACTCGGGCTGACATCCCTCCATTTGACCCATTTTCAGTTTAAGTTTAGGTTTTAAAAGTTTATTTAACCCAATTCTCTTAAACTTTGGCTCTGATACCAACTTGTAAGGCCCCGTTCCCGGGAACCTCACAGTCGGTCATTTACAGCAATTAAAACATTAAACATTATAATTATACAATATTAAGCAGCGGAAATAATTTATCAAAAATCATTCATTGCATTTAAACCACTGTGGTTGAGCAATACAACACTGTTTAACTGATTACAAAAGAATTGTTTTACTGCATTATAAAACAACAGCAACATAAAGTTCGAATGGATGTCAGTCTTTCCCTGCCGAGTAGCTTCACCCTCGTGCCATCCTCAGAAATAATTACCTGCCAACTGAAAATGTATAAAAGTCAGCGTTGCTAAGTGAGCTCTAGTTTTATAAGTAATAAAATACTTTCTGTAGGTATACATATGAAAATACGCTGTTCATGAAAACTTTATCTCTTTATACGTGAGCACGCGTCAACTATACAGTTAGGTAATGCATTATCTCTTTACTGTATGCCCAGGGTACGTTACAAGGGTCTTGCCAATCTTAATTGATTGGCCCTGTGTGCATAATAGGGTAGCTAACCCGCAGCACAGTTGAGCTAACGACAACACGGTCGTGTCCTTCCTATGAGCTTGCAATACTTGTTAACATTTTATTAATGTTCCTCTTCTTTTCTTTATTGCTCTTTCACTTCATTATTACTAGATACTTTACGTACGATAATAACACACCACGTAAAGTCACATACTATAAGTAATAATAATAATAATAATAAGGAACATCATATGTAATCATATCATGCATGGAGCATCATCATTATTCAGCCCTAGTCAACTCTGGTCAAAACCCTAAAACACAGACTCCTAGAAAATTCTGTAAAATTTTATAAGTGTTAGGCGCATGGGAACTATTTAGGCGCATGAGCCCTATTTGGGCGTTTCACCACTATGTAGGCGCATCAGCCAACACTTAATCATTTTATCACTTAGGCACATGAACTATTCAGGCGCATGGGCACTATTGGTGCGTATGAAAACTTAGGCGCATGGATTTTTCAGACGCATGGACACTTGGGCGCATGAGTCACTTGGGCGCATGGGCACTATTGGGGCGCATGTGCCCTTCACTTAGTTGTCTGACCAATATTTCTAGGCGCATGGACCACTGTTTAGGCGCATGGACCACTGTTTCAGGGACTACACGTAAATCTTTCTAAGGTATTTTTAGACGTATGAACCTTCTGTGTAACTTGTTCTTAGCATGTTTTCATACCCATTCATCAAACCCATCTATTCTAAGCTTAACATGACTATTCTAAGCATAAACAACCTATAAAAATTCAATAATTTAACATTTAACAAGCATAACACATACGGGTAACATACATAAACTTTGCAAAAATATTTTAATACATTTTCAGCCCCAAAGATAGTTTTAAACAAGTAAGAACCGGGGTCTAGAATTCACCTGGTGCAACTTGGGTGTTTTCTTCCTTTCTAACCCGCTTTTAATGAGTTCAAACACCTAAAACAACACCACAAACACACACACACACGAGCACAAACACAACACATAAGCACATAAACACATAACCGGGATCAAACCCGTCATAAACACATAAAAACCGCGAATTCTTACCTTGAATTCGATTTCTTCTTCTTCTTCTACAAGCCGAGAGTTTTCCCCTGCTCTCTCTCTCTAAAACCGAAGAAATGTTCATGTGAGGTGAGGGTGGGTGGCCATGCCCACCTTTACACCAACTTTTCAAAGTTTTGTTCTTTTGGACACTTTTAGTCCCTCCACTTGAACTTTATTGCTTTCCTTTCTTTTTATTCTTCATTTCTTGCCTTTTAAAATAACTGGATGTTACAGATACTCACTTACACAGATTTGTACAAGCCTTGTTCTAAAGATCGTAACAAAATTCAATAAATCCTAAGGTTGGATGAGGGTTTTTGCCAAATGATTGTGGGGTTCTAGCATTCCAAAGTTTTTAATCGAACCTTAACGAATCATCTGCTGCTTGTTGAAAAAGATAAGGCATGGGTTTAAGCGGACTAACATATCAGCAATCGTTGTTGATCTGTTTGAGAATTTCAAAATCATTCAAAGACTGTGATTAGATTCAGTTATCAGTGTGATCCCATTGCTTGTCGATGATTAAATTCATTTTTGTGCTAAAGTATATCTTGAGGATGTGATCTCATGATCGATTCAGTTCTCGGTTATTAAAAAAACTTTTTTATAGATAATAAAAAACATGTTATGATAAATGTATATAATAAAGAAATTATAATAAATTTTCATTTCAATTTCTATTAGGTTTTCTATATTATGCTGTTACAATTTTATCATTTTTCATGCATTTCACAGAAATTGCATACAAATAAACACGGGTTCGCTTGTTTTACACAGGTAAACATGGGTTTATTTTGTTAAAATGAAATGATCTAATTAGAAATGTTAAGATTGTGTTTGAGAATATGTTTCAGATTTTTGCTTTAAGTGATGGCCGATCATCAATTGAGCAATGTACCTGATTAGGGAACATGTTCCTCGAGTTTGCAGAAGATACCGAGCTAGGAATCTTCCTTCTACATCTTCTGAAGCACTCAAGATTAGAGATTTAGGAAAGTTGTTCCAACATCTTTACAAAGGATGCACTCGAAAAGGGGGAGCATATAAATAGGGGGAGCTTATGAGATGAATAATCTTTCTTATCAGATTCAGAAAGTTACAATTTGAAGATCTTTCTACTATTGACTTCTCGGTGCTGATTTCGCGTAAAGACGTTGATAATGATAGACTAAGGTGGAGTATTATTGGAGCTATACAAGATAGTCTATATTATCAACACGGTCAAAGTCAACAAAAGTCAACGTCACGGTCAAAGTCAACACGAAAGTCAAACCCGACATGTTCGAGACGAATAACCGAGACGAGACGCTGAAGCTTTAAGATGACTAGGAGTTTTATTGTAATAAATATATTTTATGTCAACAAAATATATTTAAAATATGTTTTAGTCATTTTTATGTTTTATATGTAATTTCCATTAATTAGCCTAAGTCTAGGGAGTTAAGTGAAATTAGTGAATATTAGTCTGGACTATAAATAGGTTAATTTTCAATAGTGTTTGAAAATGGTTGCATGACCAATAGATTGAGGGATTACTTGTAAACATTATTTGCAATCTTATTGAAGATCAAAGGGGTTTTAGTGTGTTTACTATAATTTGATCTATATTCTTAATGATTTGATTCAAGTTTGATTATCCTGGATTTACAAAAATAACTTTAAATAGGCCCATTCAATCATACATGGCACACTCATTTTAGGCAAACCACACGGACCATGTAACATGTAATCAATGATATTCCTAAAATTCATAGGGTCTATAGATTTATCTAGTAATTTTGCAATAATGACTTTATCCACATCATCACTAATTCGAATGTTGTCCTCTGGTGCAACCATAGTAATGTATGGAAATGCGGAAGACCTGTTTTTTGAACTTCTATTGTATAAAGTTTTGCGATAAAAAAGGAACTTCCAATCATATCGATTAAGCAAACAAAATAGTGCAGTAACAACAGGGAAGGCGAGGTTATAGGCTTGCAAACCTGTAGTTACGGGCCCAAAAGGTTTAACATCTTTTAGGTGCTTAATGAGTCACTCCCCCTTCAAATAAACCACTCTAGCTACTATAACGGGTCTATCTTGAGGACTTGCATAACCAAGACGCCTTAGGACACGACTTATTTCCGGCCATTTGACGTAGCATGTGAATATGATAAAGTACTGACGATTTCCATGAACCCTACATATTGCCAAAGCATCTTGATAATGCTTATATATACCTTGATACACCAATAAAAGAGGTTGGAAGAATAACCTGCTTACCTATACTAAAACCTTAGTATGACCTTTAGACAATGTATCCTGAACTCATTGTAATAATTCGCAATGGAGATCACTTTGATTCTTACAGAAATAACCCAAGCGACCATGCTCTATGCAAACATAAGAGTCTACCAAATATTGCTGAAACAATCGATCAGCCTTAAGCAAATGTTTATATACAGTCGTTCTATCATGAATTTGGTCACTGTAAAACATGTTCATTATCAAATTTCAGTCTTGACAATCGGAAAATCCTTTCAACGTAAGAGCTAGTGACCATCCTTATTCAGCATAACGGAAGAGGATCGGATATTGCAAAGGCATATACCATGGGTGAAGCTTGCTCACTCTATTAGGCATGGTGTTTCTGCAACATATTAAAATGTCAAAATATCAACTGCATATCCTTCCTCACAGACAATTGCACCTAAGTATCAGGCGTAAGGGTATCATAACTCTTATGTCTAAGACAATCATAAAGCTTGATAGCATAGTTAGGAATGTCTGATTGAGAGCAAAGTTCTCTATCACTCTTGAAAATCCTCATATATTTATTTGTATTTTTTAATGTTGAGGCAACATCTGCAGAAATCTAGAAGGCTCACCAGCTGTAGGACATAAGAAACCCAACTAGTGAGAAATTTAAACCGTTACCTTAAACACAAATGGACCACCACTTTGATTAATCCCCTCATCAACCGTAGTCCCAAATGACGGCATTAAGAACATCGAATTGTATGCGTGAACATTTTCCACAAAGTGTGTGTCATTACAAAGATGTCTATTAAGGTTAGACGGCTCTATAGGATATTTAATAAAAACTCATCGAGCTTTACAACAAATAGAATACATGGGCCGATTGCTAAATAAAAAGGACATCAAACGTTCAGCAAACCAAAATAGAGTGCCAAAAAATTCAAAAACATTGTTTCAAAAACATTGTTTCAATCACCTAAAAAGGACATCAAACGACAACACAAACCCACGTACCCTAGACTCAACGTATTCTGAGCAATCAACATTTGAACAATCAAAAGATAGAGAAGTTTGTGCACTGAAGTGGAGGCAGTACGTAACATTGTATCCCTATGACATGACGGGTGTCATAATTGACAACCTATGTGAGCATCAGGAACATAAGAAAAGGTAGAGGCATCATTTTGTCTTGCTATTCTGTAAGGCCCCGTTCCCGGGACGCTCACAGCGGGTCGATCATCGCACATAAAACATATGATTTACATTAATTTTACTAAAACATTGCAGTGGAATCATTTTAAACAACCATTTCATATAAATAATCACTTTTGCAAAATAATGCAACATTCATTACAAAATATCATTTGTTCGCATTACAATGCAAAAACATTATCGCAATATAAAATGGATGCCATCCGAAACAAGCCAAGTAGCCACCTCGTGCAATCCTCAACAACATTTACATGACAACTGGAAACACATAAAAGTCAGCGTTGCTGAGTGAGTTCTAGTTTTATAAAAAACATTATATTACCTTTCATTCGTTTAAACATTTTCTTTACTATCGCACATGATCACACATCATACGTACACAAAGGTAATAATTATTATCTCCATCATCTTTCGTTTCGTATGTTTCAAACATTTCGTACTTATCACACTTTTCGTACATTTATTATCTTTTCACTTCTATCTAGGTCCCGTCATATGCCTAACCCCCCTCGTAAGCACAAAGTCATATCATCTAGGGTTAAGCGACAAGGGCCCCATATCGCACATATCACACATATGGAGTAGTCACATAGACTAACTCCCCCTGTGTGTGAACCATTTAAGGGTTAGCCAAGATTGCATGCTGTAAACACATGGTTGAGCTAACAACTCTCAGTGAGTTGTGAACCTCCTTTCATTTGCTTGCAAGACTTTTCATTTGTTCATTATGTTCCACTTTCATTATCTTAAATCTTTCAATTCGTTAAGATAATACTTCACGTTCATTATCATAATCACACCTCGTAAAGTCACGTCATCATACGTAATAAGGAACATAAGGAAACACATCATATATACCATACATAATCATCATACATCATCATCATGCATAAGCATAACATCAATCACACATCATTATTCATGCCACATCATACATTACCCATCACATCATCTATGACTTTAAAAAGTCAACTTACATTACCCACAAGAATCTCCCAAGTCAAAGCCTACACTTTACATTTTCCCTTAAAAATATTCTAAGTCTTAGGCACATGGGCACTATGCAGGCACATGGCCTTCTGGGCGCATGGGGAACACTTTGCATGGGCACTATTTGGGCGCATGGCCAACACTTAGTCACTTTTGGGCAACTTCCTAGGTGCATGGGCACTATGCAGGCGCATGAGTGCCTAGGCACATGGGAATTTTGGGTGTCTGGACACTTAGTCAAATTTCAGTCTATTTCTAGGCATATGGACACTATTTGGGCGCATGGGCCACTATTTAGGCACATGAGCATTCAACCTATACTATAATCATTACAAATCAGTCCCAAACATCAATCTACCTATTCTAGGTTTAGTTCTAACATTCTAAGCAATAAATTATGAACATAATACAATCATAACAACATATATCACCCAAAATCAAACCCACCCGCATTCACACATACACATACATACGGGTACACACCCACATTTTATAAAAACGTTTAAACATGTATTTCCAGCCCTAAAATTAGTTAAAACAACTAAAAAGTGGGTTCTAGAACTCACCTTAGCAGCCTTGGGTATGACTTCCTTCAAAACCCGTTTGCTAAAAGCTCAAACACCTAAAACCCACCAAAGCACACAACCGAACACAACACATACGGGTACACACCCACATTTTATAAAAACATTTAAACATGTATTTCCAGCCCCAAAATTAGTTAAAACAACTAAAAAGGGGGTTCTAGAACTCACCTTAGCAGCCTTGGATATGACTTCCTTCAAAACCCGTTTGCTAAAAGCTCAAACACCTAAAACCCACCAAAGCACACAACCGAACACACACATAAACACACAAACGAGACATAGGTCGGTTAAGAACACCACAAAACCAAGAATTCTTACCTTGAATTCATTCTTCTTCTTCTCTTTTCTTCAAAAACCTAAAATTCAGCTCCTCTTATTTCTCTCTGTAAAATATCTGAATGAAAAGGTGAAAAGTAACATGTCATGGGTGGCCATGTTGCTTTTGTACAAAATTATATAAAGTTTTGTACTTTTTATACATTTAACCCCTCTACTTGGGTTTTATTGTGTTTTCTTTTTTTTTCTTCACTTTTATTCCTTCTTTCGGTCTATAAAAACATCCGGTGTTACATATTCTATGCAAATGCTTCCTACTTGAATGCTAAAAATGTAGATTTGAAAGATTATAAAACATCCTAACATAGCATATTAAATTTTCATACACAAAGACAGTACAGATCTAAAACATTATAAGTGCTAATACTCTAACCTAATATAAAGTGCATACTCTAACCTAACATAGCAAACCAAATGAAGGCACATCTAACACATTATTTGCACTAATAACAATATAGCTATAGGTTCATATCTAATATTAGTTAAAAGGAATTTACAACTAAACATTGTTTACATACTTGCATGAACACCTGATCAAAGTGCAGAACTACTTGCACATAAAGAAAAGAACTTAGAATCCAAGAATCAACGACATAACCAAATACATTACATTAACAAAATAAAACGTCATTAGTGTAATTATGAATTCTTATTAGGTTGGTGCAAGTAAAAGTTTCTAATTAAAAAAGTAGATGTTGACGTTTTAGTATTGTTTAATACTCAAATTTTTATGTTATTTCAAAGAGGAATAACCTAGTTTTAGAAATTATAATATATATTAAACTCTCTGATCGATTACTACTGTAGATAACTACCATTGGGCCATGTGTCAATTGATTATTGGCCCTTATTTTTTAATTTAGCATCCTCTTCCCATAGTCCATCAACCGTTGTTACTATGAAAACCGGTTTGGGGGCCCAAATCGGTTCGGGTTCCAAACCGAAACCGGTTTGGTCAAACTCGGTCAAAACCGGTTCGGCCTCAAACCGTTCGGGTTCGAACCGCTTTCAAACGCAAAAAACCCAACCCTATCAAACCGGTTTGGGTCGGTTTGGAACTGTTTCGGGCCAAACCGGTTTTTCTTTTAATTTGGATTTTTGTTATATTCAAAGAAAATTTTAAACATTTAATTAAAACATAAAACAATTTATATAATTTAAACAATTTATAACATTTATAATATTTAAAACATTTATAAATATTTAAAACATTTATAAACATATATATATATATATATATATACTATTTATAAACATTTAAAAACAATTTAAGCATTTAAACAATTTATAACATTTTTAAACAATTTAAAAACCGGTTTGAAAACCGGGTTGGAAAACCGGTTTGTAAACTGGTTTGGAACCGTTTGGGGACCGGTTCGGTTTGAAACCGGTTTGTAAATTGGTTTGGAACCGGTTTGGGGACCGGTTCGTTTGAAACCGGTTTGGATCTTAGAAACCTGAAACCGGTAGGGAACCGGTGGTTCGGGCCGGGTTGAAATCGGTTTGGGCAAACCGGTTTGGGCCAAACCGGTTTGGGCCTCAAACCGGTTCCGTTTTTTTGCCCAAACCGGTTCCGAACCGGTTTTTTTGAACATATCTAGTTACTACCACTGCTAGTCATGTAGTATTGGCACTTTACAAGCTTCTGGCTTCCCGTCATCTATACGTCACCACACTTAATATCTTGATGTGTAGAAAATTGATAGCCTCTAGCAGTACCAAGACTAGTCTTGGTGGTGACCATCGGAGGCTCTATCAGCGCTGGCTACCTTCATATATGTAGAAAGAGATAGAGAGAAGCGATGATGTGTTCAGTTGGTCGTGTTGATGAGCGACGTTTTTGTTGTCGAAGCGGTGTTGTGGCCGAAAGTGGCAGCGGTGGTGTGGTGGCAGTGGTGTGATGGCCCTAAGTGAAGGTAGTAGGGTGCGGTCACTAGGCAGTGGTCGTGGTAAAAAGGGAAAGGTTTATTGTGTGTCTTTAGTGTGTGTGAGAGAGAAAGAAAGAGTGAGAGAGAGAGACGGAGAGAGAGAGGGAGAGAGATAGATAGAGAGAAAAGATAACAATTATAAAAGGTGAAGATTGAATTTATGAGATGATGAATGTAATTTTGTATTATGGTGAAAAAACATTAAAATTAATTCTCTCTCTTTTACTTTTTTTATAGTTCAAATTTGTAAATGATTTTTTTGGGTAAACTTTTGTGTTTCATTTATGTTTTATTTTAGCTTTGAATAAAGCTAATGAAATATATATCTTGATAGAATTAAATAAGCAATTATGGATTTATAACATAGTTATGGTTCTCCTATGCATTCAATAATAGAACCACAATTCAATATTGAGTATGTAGTTGTAGCAGGTAACATAATATTATAGCAGGTAGCATAACACTAATGGTTAACTCATGTTTGACCTAAATAAAATAAAAATTAAAACACTATAAAAAGAACCTGTAATTGACACAACTGAGTTACTCATAAAACAAATGCATAGCATTCATCATCAATTAGAAATTGAAAACTCACAAAGTACAAAACATATCGATGGCATGCACTGCATTTTGATTGACTGAAATCACAAACTCAAAAGGTATAAAACATTTCATTAAACACCCGACATGCACTACATTTTGATTGATTTCAAACTCAAAAGTAAACCTCCAGCCTAAAAACAACTACAATAACTTTAAATAAGTACATGCAATGGTCTAGAAGGCAACAACTAAACAAACATTGCAGTAAAATCTATAAACCTTACCTGATGACGGAAAGAGCAACGTGCAATCTGTTGAATATAATCACCCAAGAATGAAAGAAAAGAAAAATTAGTATTGAACAACTATGATATAATCAGGCAGAAGTAACATACAAAAAGTACAAAAAGAGCAATAGAGATGATATTTAACTTAAGAGAAGATCCAGCTGTCCAGGAGGAAGAATATTAATGATAATGAACTGAAAAACACATAGGGGTAAGAAATGTCAAAAGCAAGACATGTCCATAAAAACAAACAGGGCCAATAGAACACATGGCAAGCAAGAGAAGAACATGTTTATTCTTCATGACAAATGACAAATAATTATAGGTTTATTAAATGTGTGATATTAAAATAAAAGAAAAGAAGGTGAAGTGAGTTAATGGGGTTAAATCATTTCCTATGTTAAATACAATCCATGGCCTAATGATAAAATAGTTTATTTACGTAAATTTAATGGCAGAAACAAAACTTTCTGATATGAGGGTCGCAATATATATTTTTAAGACTCATTAGCAAGTTAGCATACTTGGATTACTTTTAGCAATCAACGTACTCGAGGCTTGAGAGTGGATATTGTATCCTTCGAGATCTCATATTTGATATTGTTGTAAAAGTACTTTGTTTTGACATTAATAAAACCAGTTTTTCCGTTATAGCTGTGGATAAATCATTAAGAAAAATATTACTCAGCATATTACTTATTTACTTTGATTATTACTAGAGATTTCGTTTGATGCAGCAGGTAAGACAACACATTAGTAGAGATGCTAGTTAAACGTTAAAAGTGAAGTGTCATATAGAATAAAGGTTCATCAAAAGTTTATAAAATAATTAAATACTAATTATATGAAATAAAAAATTAAATACAGTTTTGATGATTTATTTAGTTAGACAAGAAATTGATTGTATGTATAATTACATATTTAAAAATTCATTATTAATTGTAACTAGTATTATGCTCTCCGTATTGCGGCTGGTGAAGTAAATCCGTAGCAAGTAAAACTTTTCACACTACTGTCAGCGACCACCATTAGAGACCACCGACACTGGAAAAACTCGTGTTAAAAAGATATAAAAACGGAAAAAATAAAACCGAGTGGAAAGTAGATGTAAAAATATTAAACTACATATGTGAAACAAAAAACATTAAAACAATAACTATGTCAATCTAGGATCACACACACATTGTAACGGGACCGTTAAACGGGAAAAAATATGCGTACTAACGTTGAACCACGCACGCACCTTACGACGTGTAAGTCTCAATAATTAGACCAGTAAGTTGTAAAATGAAAAAATTGTAAAATATTGGAAGTATAGGGAAACAAAGTTAAAGTGAAATTTTTTAGGGTTAATACATAAAATATATAAAAGTATTAGGTTTAAAATAAAAATAATAAAAGAATTAAATGGTTGTACTATGTGCATAATAATATGTAGATTCAAGTTAGTAATAAGAATATATATATATTATATATATATATATATATATATGTATACATATGTATATATATATATATGTATATATATGTATATGTATATATAGATATACATATATATATACATATATACATATATATATATATACATATATATATATACATATATATATATTATATATATATATATATATATATATATATATATATATATTATATATAATACATATATACATATATACATATATATAATATATACATATATATATACATATATACATAATATATATATATATACATATATATATATACATATATATATATATATATAATAACTATAACATTAAAGTTATAGTCTACCTAATTAATATTATTTATAACTAAAATATTTTGTTATTTTTTGTAATTAACCATTAATTTTTGTAACGGCAAATTGGATCACCCGACGGGCCATTGGCGCAACCGATCATCTTAATAACACAAGTAAGAAACTTAACCGTCCTTAGAAGGAAACTCACATTAGATGAGAAACCCACTAACTCATCCGAACCCCTATTTATTTAGTCACATGAGAGAATTGAACTCAAAACCTTCACATATTTGACTATTTAAGAAAGACAATTTTACCTGTTAATTTTTTAATAGTTGATGCAAAAAGAAAAACTCATGTTTCTGTATTATAATATAATATAGTCTAATGATTCTCGATACATAAATGTGTTAATATATATAATCTTTGTGATGAGACGTTTATATATGAAAATATTTATAAATATAAAACAAATTAAAAGTTTTGGAATCAAAATAAAATGATCTACACATAAAAACAAGTAAATTCTTACGTCATTTTTCAGAATTTTAGAGTCCGATGTTGTTTTCACTCCATTCTTGATTATTGTATTCCGAATTATATTTTAATATGGTTATACTGTCAACAAAATTAACATAAACTCCACCATCACTTACAATATTTTTAATCAAGTTTTAATTTTAATAGTATTCGAACAACTTGAATATAATCGGCCAGATTTCTTAAAGATTTCTTAACTACCAAAATCACTCTCTTTTATATAATTGAAAGTGAAATGTTGTTTTCCCCTCGTAGGTTAATCATATAATCATATTTGTCATCTTTATTTAAA
>CM046453.1:57295929-57442035 GCA_025506515.1 Flaveria trinervia
CACAATGATTTTGACTTTCAAGAACTGCAGCTCACGATGATTGTCAGTATACATGTCCTCTTAAATCCATACACAGATTTTAACACACATTGGAGATGAGTTAAGGTTTAATTATTTCAACAAGCATTTGTGAATCCCACGCTTATATGGTAATCAACGTTTCTTAGGAGATTTTTGAGCGTTCTACGGGTATATTTCAAAAAGAAACTATTCTAAGAGCTTTCAACGAGATGCCAAGCCTCAGGTCAGTGCTATCGCACAGCAGAGAGGATCGCACAGCACAGAGGCACAAACAACAATGAATTCTAGAATATTTAGGTTATGCTTATCCTCAAGTCAGTGCCACCGCATGGCAGAGAGGCATATAACCTATCTTCTTGTTAGAGCATTTTTTTGCACATATCGCACCAACAACATAAGTTATTAGCTTGATTGCATTTTGCATTTTTTCATGTGCTTTGCTCAATTTTTATGGTCGTCCGCACATATTTGTGGCGTTTATTTTGCTCTTCACCCCTTATTGGAACTGCGTTGATTATGTTAACCAGGGATAAGATGGGAACCCACAGCAAGTTGAACAACTTAGTTTGAACTTGAAACCACCAATGATGTCTACTCATCTATTGTGTTGAATCTACCAACACATCATATAATGAACTAGCAGCCTCTAGGTTTATTTTCTCTATGTTACCTTGGTAGCATACTAGTTTTACTATCATTTTTCCTTTTATTTTGCCTAGACTTTTCAGACTTATACTTTGAATTTTGCATCTTAATCAGTTAAAATCTTTTGAAGTCCCAAACAGTTTGTTCCCTGTGTACTCTTATTTTCCATAAACGTTGAATTATTATCACAGATTTGCTTACTTTCCTTTTAGCTAAGCTGTCCTTCTCCCTCGTTTTTAAGTAATTAAATACAGCAGCTTATTTAATACTAATCTAACCTATCCTCCCCCTAAAATTCTAAAACCAAAAATATTTTTGTGTTTTTGGATTTTAATAGAAAGGAAAATAAAATAAAATTAAATTAAATTAAAAAAATGTCAGACTAGGCATTTTCTTCTTCTGAAATCACATCACTTTTCTTTTTCACGCCATTAACTCTAATAGATATAAAAACCTCGGTTTATCAAATGCTTTTGTGTAAAGGCGGCGCGTTGAAAATCCATATTTATTTTAACCACATCAATTAATTTATTTTCAAAACAATCATGTATAAATGATTCTTAATACCGATGTGTTTAGTTTTAGGATGTTGGACTGGATTTTTTGTTACGGCTATAGTAGCAGAATTATCAACATAGATAGGAGTGTTAGAGAATTGCAAACCGTAGTCGTGCATTTGCTGTTGAATCTAGATGATTTGTGAACAGCAACTTGCAGCAGCAACGTATTCAGCTTCACATGTTGACAGAGCAACGTAGGTCTGCTTCTTACACTGCCAAGTGACTAACCGTCTACCAAAGAACTGACATCCTGCTGATGTTGACTTGTAATTCATTTTGCAACCACCATAATCCGAGTCACTATACGTTATAAGCTCAAAATCATTGTCATGAGGATACCACAACCCGAGTGTTCGAGTACCCTTCAGATAGCGGAAAATCCGTTTAACACCTATGAGATGGTTGACTTTTGGTTTTGTCTGATATCTGGAGCAGAGACACGTCGCGTACATGATATCAGGTCGGGACATTGTGAGATACATAAGGGATCCGATCATTCCTCTATACATGGTAGCATCAACCAGATCACCATTTTCGTCGGGTGCCACATCGTGGTTCATGGCAAGTGAAGTTCTAGCAGCTGAAGCATCCTCCATGTCAAACCGACTGAGGATGTCCCCTACATATTTAGTTTGATGCTGGAAGATTCCTTTTGGTGTTTGATCCACCTGTAATCCTAGGAAGAACTTCATCTCCCCCATTACACTCATCTCAAATTCTGCTATCATGACAGATTCAAATTCTTTACATAACTCTTCGTTTTTGGAACCGAAGATTATGTCATCAACATAAATCTGTACCAGCAGTAAGTCGCCATCCTTCTCTTTGATGAATAGTGTACAGTCAATAACACCTCTGCGAAAACCGTGTTTCACCAAATAAGTTGAGAGTTTCTCATACCATGCTCTCGGGGCTTGATGGAGCCCATAGAGAGCCTTATCAAGCTTGTAAACTCTGTCCGGTGATAAGGATCCTCAAATCCTTCAGGTTGACTGACATACACTATCTCACGGATTTCACCATGAAGGAATGCACTCTTGATATCTAGTTGAAAAACTGTGATCTTCATGTAAGATGCATAGGATAGGAAGATACAGATTGCTTCCATTCTAGCCACAAGTGCAAACACTTCATTGTAATCAATTCCTTCGACTTGTCTAAAACCTTGAACGACAAGTCAAGCCTTGTTTCTGATTATGACCCCTTGGTCATCTTTCTTGCACTTCAAGACCCATTTGGTGCCAATTACCTTAGCACTTTTGGTCTATCCACGAGTGTCCATACTCCTAGCTTCTTGAATTGAAGGAGTTCTTCTTGCATGGCACCTTTTGGTCTATCCACCAATGTCCATACTCACCTTTTAAGGCTTCACTTCATATTTTGGCTTTAATTAAGACACAAAACATTGATAGCACCGTCGTGAAGATAGCCTTTTTCCATGACTGAGGCATAATCAGCTAAGTATAGCTGATTTCATGTTTGTATTTCTGATTGTACATCACCTATGACGTTGTCCAGAGGTTGATAAACATTTAGTCATGATTCGGGAGTGGTAGGAACAACTACTTCCTGATCTAGATTTGGAATTCCTGGTTCAGTATCTGTAGCCGTTGGAGTGCGAGGTTCCGAAGTGTCAGAGGCATCAACATCTGATGCTTGAGTACATTTAGTAGCAGGAACTTGTTCCTCCTGGTCCACCTGATCATTCTCCATATCTTCATCGTTAGAGGAGGAGTCACTTACCTCAAGTGCTCCCCCTAAAGAACTAGAACATTCACCTTGTGAACCTGATGTTCTCGAGTCTAGTGACGGTGTGTTTAAGACATCATACATCATTTTGGTTGATAACTCATTATCAGGAGGGAAGAGAGGGATGTTGAAGGACTTAAAGAATCCATAATAGTCGAAGAAGAATGCGGGTCCCTTTCCAGCAGGAGGGGTGGTGTATCTCTGAACCTCAACGTTGCACCACACTTCTACTTGACCCGTTGAGTTTTTATCAACTCTCTTGTTTGGTATATTGTATCCTAGAAATATCCCTTCTTCAGCCTTCTCACTAAACTTCCCTAACTGAGTTTTCTTCAGTAGCGTACATGGTGCGCCAAATGGTTCGAGATACTCTAGATTAGGTTTACGTCGCTGGAGCAACTCATAACATGTTCTACCATGACGTTTGACCACCAAGACTCGATTGAGGGTGTAACATGCATTGGTAACTACCTCATTCCAAAACTAGATGTCCAGTTTCGAGTCTGCTAGCATCGTTCTTGCTGTCTTTATCAAGCTCCTGTTCTTCCGTTTAGCAACTCCGTTCGTTTGTGGAGTGTAGGCAGATGTGAACTGATGTACAATTCCTTTCTCTTTGTAGAGTGCCTCCATCCACTGGTTCTTGAACTCCGTGCCATTGTCTGAGTGAATCTGTCGTATTTTTAGCTTGTAGAGAGATTCCAATGTAGTCACAACTGTTCGAACGATTCAAATGTCTCTGATTTGGATTTCAGAAACATTACCCAAGAGAATCTGGAGTAGTCATCAGTGACTACATAACAGTAAAAATGACCAGCGATGCTCTTGGTGCTCACAGGACCAAACAGATCCAGGTGTAGAAGTTTGAGAGGCAATTCAATGGAATTTACTTTCTTTGCCTTATGAGACTTCTTGGTCTGTTTACCTTTCTTACACACTACACAAAAATCCAGAAGTTAAAAATTCTTGACATTTACTCCATTTACTAAATCATTCTGAATCAGATGATTCATCTTCCATGGATTTATGTGTTCCATTCTCCTATTCCAGGAGATCGAGTCCCTCTCTGTTGCCTTTAACAAGAAGCATTGAACTTGATGATCGGTTGTGGAGGCTTTTGATGGATCCAAGACATATAACTCATTATATCTTGAAGCTGACATTAAGATTTGATCCTCCGGGATAATGTAATCCTTCTTCAATGCATAGCACTTCTTGTTGTCAAAAACAACTTTGAATCCTTTGTCACAAATCTGGGAGACTGAAAGCAAGTTATTTTGTAGTTGTTGAACGTAGTTGACCTTATCAAACTTGACTTTCTGGTTTCCCACTTCGCCTTGAGCGGTGATGTATCCTCCTTTATTTCTAGCAAATGATACATGTCCCCCTTTGATTTGTTTGACATTTGAAAGGAGAGACATATTCCCGGTCATGTGCCTAGACGCCCCACTATCAACAATCCAGTATTTGTGATAGCATTGTAAAAGACACCATGCACATTCAGAGGAAATTATCAGTTTAGGTTTGGAACCCAAGCCTTAACTAGATTGGGTGACCTAGAGGAATCACACATCATGAACTCAACCCACTGTCCATTTGAGGGTGAGGGCATATCATTCTTCTTATTATTCTCATTATCAGACACTGGACTTGACTTTTCTTTCCATAAGCCAGTTTTGTGTAAGGCATGTTTGTGATAAATAGACGACTGGCTTACAGTTTGAACTTTAGGTTCATTAATTCTTTTTGGTGGAGTAATAGAACTCCTTTTCGAAGAACTTGGTTTATTATCATAAAGTTCAATTTTCTTTCTGGGAATCTGATAATAAGGACAATTAGAAGAGATGTGTCCTCTCTTTCCATAACTGTAGCATGATCTACCTTCTACATATTGGGGAAACTATTTTTGTGGACTTGAGTGTGATACAGGTGCAGCACGAGTCTAGTTGGGTTTAGTCACTTCTCATTTAGATGTTTATGCTTCTTTAACAAAATTAATTGTTTGACATTTTTAACATCTTTAACCTTTAGTTTATTTGGACTTTGACGTGTAACACGGGTTTGGTTAACTAGTTTTGTCATTTTTGGTTTAGAAGAAGACATTTGTGAACCTGAATTTACATTAACCTTTTCAAATTGTTCATCCAAATTAACAATAGGCATCTTTCCTTTTGATTTCAATGTAGCCTCCTTCTGTTTAGTGACAGATTCCACCGGTTTACCTGTGGAATCAGGGTCACTAACCAGAGGAGTGGACACCACATGATCCTTTACTGGTTTGTTATTTACTGGTCTACATTTTCTATTTAATAGGATCTCATGTGGTGGTGGTACTACTTTGTAACCCAACCCTTCCCTATTGTTTCGTTCTTTCATTAATTGTTGAAGTATGTGAGAAGAACTGGTCCAACTATGCAGTTTTTGTTTTAGAGAATTGACTTCGACTTCTAAAACTGCTTTTTCTTTCTTTGTTTCTTCTAAAGAATTTAAATAGAACTTTATATCATTAGCTTGATTAAAAGCAACAACCTTAGTTTCCCTTAGTTGTTTACCTAAAAGTTCTATTTCTTCTTTATAATTGCACTCATTTTGTTTTGAAATACGATTAGCTTCTGTGCACAGTTGTAAGTCATTTACTAAGCTATCATTGTGGTCTAATAACCTAGCAAATTTTAAATCTATGCTTTCTCTAAATTTGTTACATTCAATATAAGCATGATTTTCAAAGAGTTGGTCTTTTGTACTTACCTGTGAAGACTCGGTTGAATCAGCCATCAATGCAGAGTTTGACTCTTCGGATGCTGGAGATTCTGAACTTGTCGTTCTGTTCAACTGTGATTATCTAACGTTACTTGTTCAACTATTATTTCACATTCACTAGCCGAGCCATCATCCAATCCCTCGACATAGGAAATGTTTAATTCACCTGGAGACACAAAACTAAAGGTCCAATACTGTCCTTCGTCACCTTGAGCAGTCAAGGCCTTTGTCTCTTTGCTTGACGGGTTAGTTCCACTTCTGTCTTTGTCCTAACAGTTGAAGGTTGAGAACGGATTTCCGTTACATGTCTTCTTGGGCTTTACACATTCACGTTTGAAATACCCCTTTTCACCACAATTAAAGTAGGTAACTTTGGTTTTGTCGAAACCAAAAGTTGTATCTTTTGTGGTTACCAAGTTCTGTTTTGTCTTTTTCACAAACTTATTCTCCCTTCTGACAGCACTAGCCAAAGCCCACATTATATCCATTCTCTTTAGTTCATTTTCGTCCACCTGGTCGTAATCTTCATTTGAAAGATGGCAATTTCCGATCTTCCCTGCAACTAGAACATCATAGGAATGGACAACAGCTGCTAGGAGATCTATGTGCTCCTTTGCTACTTCCACAGTGATATTACCAAGATTTCCGGTCTTCAACTTTGTAGCGTTGGCCTTCAGGCACTGTATATTGGGTAGAGGATGACCCTGATGTTTTTGGTCCTGAAGCGCTGGTTTGGGAAGGAGCTGTTGAATTAGACACAAAGGCAGTTTGAAGTGGTGCTCCTGAACTGGTTGGAGTGAGAGATGAGTTATAAAATAAAGGATTCTGGTCATAGGATCCTTTCTGTGACCTGTACTTCATCCTTAGTTCCTCCTCCCCCAATTTTAGGATGAAGTCATTTATGTCTAACTTTGCAAGTATATTGTTCTGTCTCAAGTTAGACACAAACGAGTCCTATTTCTCCAGCAACCTATCAGCAAATCTTGACACTTTATCTTCCATAGATGTCGTTACCCCATGAGTGTGTAGCTCACTCATTAGATGGTAGAATCTTTCAATAATATCGTCCAAGCTTTCTTTCCCTATTGAAGAGAAGTTATCAAACTCCTTTATGAGAGCCTTTGCCTTTAATGCCTTTAACGTTACATTCCCATGGTATCGTTTCTCCAAAGCCACTCATAATACACCTTCTTTTCAGCATTGTACTTAGCTTTCTGACTGTCAGTCATACCTCCCAAAGTTAACTTGACACTATCAGCACCGACTGGCATACTATAATCTGTCTCAATTGATTCCTAAAGATTAGGATCAACTCCATTTAAATAAATCTTGAATCGATGCTTCCATTGTGGGTAATCATCTAACGTTATAAGTTTTGGTGGTTATTGTGATTCCCAATTTCATTTTCCAGAAGCAGAAGGTTCTGGATGCGAGAGTCTCTTCCGGCAGTAAAAGCATAGAACTGATCTTTCATCTTTATAAACTTTGAACTTTAGAACAAGACTGGTAGACTTATGCGTATGGACAGATGCAAATGAGTCAATCGTGCGATTGGATAAATGCGGATGAGTCAATCGTGCGATTGAAGGGTGCCAATGAATTCAATCGTGCGATTGGATTCAGTCGTATGTATGGAGTGTGCGATTGGAGACAAGCAAATAGGGTTGTTCAGTCGTACGAATGAGTGAGCGACTAAGTTCAATCATGAAAATGGGGTGTGTGATTGAGTTCAGTCGTGCGATTGGGCCAATCGTGTGACTAAAGGCTGTTGTTTTTGCAAAATCAAAGGTTTTTGACACTTTGACACAAAAACACGATTTTTCAAGAACCCTAATATGCCGTATGTCGAAAAACGTAAACTTTGAGATCTGGAGACGTCGAAAACACTATTTTACTCAAAAAGGTGACTCCTTTGAATGAAAAATGTGATTTGTACACCGAAACTAAACGAATCACATGCAAAATCAAGAGCCAAAGCTCTGATACCACTTGTTAGGACCATGTACGTACGGAGTACTAATTGATAATACATGAAACCAGATCAAATAGTGCAGAATCCTATTTAAATGGAAATCCAATCAGTGTGAAAGCAATCCCGATCAATCTAACGATTAAAGAAATGTTAAGAACGAGTAGAACAAGATCAGATGCGAACTATGAACTTGGAACATGCTTTCTGGACGTTCTAGCCGGCTAGGTTACGAGTTTGTGTCAAAAGTGTTCAAGTCTCTCTAATTTTTCAGTTTTTTCACGAATTAAGTGGTATTTATAGGTTAGGGTTTTCCAATCGTACGATTGAACCATTAGCATGGTTTAGTCGTGTGACTGAATCATGCGATTGATCCATACGCACGACTAAAGGTTCAGTCATGCGACTGAGTCAATCTTATGTCTCAATCATGCGACTGATCCAGTCTCTTGGTTTAGTCGTGTGACTGGTCCATTAGCATGAGATATTCATGCATATGGTCCATTAGCATGGTCCATTCGCATGAAGACTCATACGACTAAGTTTGAACACATTTTTCAATAATTATTGACTAAGAACTATGCACAACAATCTCTAACCTATATAGTTAGTTCATCATACTTTAGCACATAATAAACAATGAAACATTAAACACTATAAGCATCAATCGCATGTTGTATTTCATTCAACTCATTCATTACATGTGTGTAAGACATGACATACATTTACATTAAGCTCATAAACTAGGTACATATGTATCAACACCCATAACCCATTTCCTTCCTTTATTAAATACCCACTAATTAAGCCCATTATTCTTGATGACTTGTTTTGACTTTTCAGGATGTTACATGAGACAAGCTCAATCTGATGCTGGTCCTTCTGAAAGCTATGCTGAATCAAAAGTGAATAGACCAGATGAAAATGATGAAATGATCTCTGATCTATTGCAGAAAGTATCTAGAATGGAAAAACTACTTGATAGAAGATCTAGCATCATCATTGATAGATTGCTAGAATAGATGAAAAGAAGAAGAAATTAAAAGAACTTAAAGAGAAGTATGAACTGGAAAGAAAGAGAAAGATGATGAGATTGCAAGACGCAGTACTGCACTTCAACAAGCAAAAGAAGAACTTAAGGACCATGTTGACATAGTGACCATTCAAATTATTGCTATGGAAGATCAAGAGGATTTGCTTGAAGTACAGACTGGTATCATAGCTGATCTCAATCAACAAATTGAGACTTTAACCAAAAGAGTCTTAGAGTTGGATGTCACTTATGAAAAACAAGAGATAGCAAAAGAGAAAGAAGAGAAAGATGATGAGTCAAAGATGGAAAAGAAAATATGAAAGTGACAAAGAAGAAAAAGATCATAGTTCCTCAGTAGAAGTGATAAGGATGATGATGACTCTCCTCCTACAAAGAAGATGAAAATTGCTGAGTCTGTGAAATAAAATGGACCCAGTGAAACAAAACAAGAAGAACAAAGCATCACTATGATCGTATACACAAGAAAACCATCTGGAGAATCCTAAGATGAAGAAAGCGAGTTCAGAGTAATGATCAAAGAGCTTGAAAGTTTCTCACCTGAAGAATTCATTATTGATGATGAATTCTGGGATTTTGTTAAAGATCAAAGACAGTCTGCCGAACCTATAGTTATGATTCCACACTCTCCATTTCCATTAGAAAAAGAGTTAAGCTTCTAGATTATACCAGTTGTTACTCTAATTGATGAGCAAAAGGAATTAATAAGAAAACTATGTGAGGAACTAAAAGAAAAGGAAGAATTAACAGTAGCAGAATCAATAAAGGAATCTGATGAAACTATGCAGAAAACTGCTAAACAAGAACAAAAAGAAGCTGAGAAACCTAAGTCATCTTCATCTCATCCCTTATTGCAAAAGGGGAAAGGCCCATTAAAGAAGATGAACCGGTTAAGAAGAAACAAAAAGATGATCCTCAAAGTATAGTTATTATTATTGAATTTCTAAAGGAACATGAACTGGCTGAGAAACAAAAAAAGACAGAGAGTGAGTTTATAGACCTTGAGGAATAAGAGATAAAAGGAGGTTATGTGGTTGATGAACCAATAACAAAGGAGAGCCTAGTGAAGGCTGAAATTTCAGTACAAGAGATGGTTGACAAAGCTCAAATAGATGATCTTATGATCAAAGCCATGTATTAGATCAATCATGGATATGATGCTGATGAAGTATTTAGGATGACTTATGAAGCTATGGTTGAAGAATAAGACAAGTTAAACAAGTTTCTTGATCCTTCATATGTGACTGAGTATGAGAAAGCACAAACCATCAAGTCTCTTATTTCACTCAAGCCAACCAAGACTATGAAAACTAAAGCTTTAACATCTCAATATCCTGATCCCTATGGTATGACTGATAGGGAATTGAAGGATTATCTTTCTAAACAAGGTTACACCAAGAGAAAGCTTGGTAACACAAAAACAAACTCACTGGGGGCTATAATTCTTCGGATGATAAATAAGAAAAAGGAAAGATTGAAGAAGCTAAAAGAAGAAGTTATATGCAAAAAACCAAGAACAAGGGTATCAACCCAAGATGTTCAACTCACTCCAAATGATCATGATGCATTGGAACCCGTACAACATAAGAATCCTAAGTAGTTTGCTGAGCCTTCTCAATTGAAACTTCAAGAAGGGATCACTACTTCAAAGACGATTCAGGATGTGTCTACTCCACAAGGCAAAATTGATGTCAACTGAGGAGTTGGTGTTTCTTGAGATGAATATAAAGCCAACCGAGTCTTTGAAAAGGAAGATGGTGGCATGAACTCACACTTCTAAGCCATTCTTAAATGTATTTTATGATGAGAAGACTTATGAGTTGGTGATAGAAAGGAAGTGGGGAGGTAAGGAAGGAGCAGAAATTAGATTATTCAATAGGTATGATGAATCATACATCCATTACATCTAAATCAAACACTTCAAGGAAATCAACAATAAGCTTGGGGAGGTAGATATGTTATCTTCCTTAAGTTCATCAAAATCCTGAAGATGGCTCATGATAGAATCATAACCAAAAGAGAACATAGAAAGAAAAGAAAGACTCCTCTACAATTAGGGAATATTTAAAGTTGGAGGTTGATGTTGAATGGTCTCTTCTAATTCATAGGGATGGGTTATCCATAGTGTCCTTTTGGGAACCCATATATTTGAAACAACTACCTATTAAAGATATTTACACAATGAGTCAGATGAAGATCCATGTGCTTAACAAAGACAAGATGAATTGTGACATTCGTCATTTTCGACTAGCTTTGTATTTGTTATTCTGTATTATAAACCCGACTCGTTTTGGTATTCGGATCTTTGAATATTAATAAAATGATGGATTTTATGTTGTAATCATGTTTCATACTTGTCGTGGCGTGCCCCACAGTTCATTTCAGCAAAATCAATTTTTTAATGTTTTCGATTCGTTTAAGGTCCGGACTCGTATTTTAACCATCCAAACCATCCAATACCTAACCCAAAATCATTCTAGAACCTTCCAAACATGTCTTTATACCTGTTCATAATTTATTTTAAATCAAAATTAATTTTAAATAAAAGAACCAAAGTGCACCTTTTACCCACCGGACAAACGCATTACCCATTTCCTCAAACCCTAATCCTTCCCTATAAATACCACTCATTCTCAACAATTTCATCTGCACATTTTCATCTTCTTCTCACAAAAGTTTTGATCTTGTAAGTTGTTCTAGCTAGTTTTGCTTAAGTTTGACTTTAAAAAGTCAACGGAACCGAATCTTGCATTTCAAATCATTTCGGGTATGTAATTTTTGATATTTTCAGATTTTCTATGTTATTTTATGTTTACAAAACCATTTTCATCTTTATTTAAGTCTTGTGGGCATTCAAACTCATATTTATGCATTTTAGACCTGTTTGGGTCGTTTTCGGGAAGTTTACAAGCTTAACTTTCTTGTTTGAGTTTAGATCTATAAGTTTTA
Source organism: Flaveria trinervia (assembly GCA_025506515.1). NCBI lineage: Eukaryota > Viridiplantae > Streptophyta > Magnoliopsida > Asterales > Asteraceae > Flaveria > Flaveria trinervia. The sequence continues at coordinate 57,307,631 of CM046453.1, forward strand.
CCTTATTTTTTTAGTTTAATGGTTTTGGACATGTGGTAACCATCCTCAGGTTCATACCGAGTCAAAGACCAAACCAAATCGAACGCTCGTTTAAGCACTTTAAATAACTTTCAAGCGACCATGTTACATCAAACACTTCAGATCTGAGTTTTCTTCTTGATATTTTAGTTATTTTATGGTTGATATGTAGGTGTAGAAAAAATCTTGGCTTGAACCCAAGTTTCGGGTAAAAACCGAGTAAAATCGAACACACGTTTTAACGAGTTAGTCAATGTTCAAACCACCAAAAGTTCAACCTATCTTTTTTAGTTATGTTTTACTTTATATTACTCATATTAAGATTTTGGAAGTGTTAGAACAAATATTAGCTAAAACCAAGTTTCGGGTAAAAATAAACCCGAGTAAAAGTCGAACGTATCATCTTAACGAGCTAGTCACCGTTCAAAAAGCCAAAAAAATCTTTCCTAACTTTTTTTTACTTATGTTTCACTTTATGTTATTTATATTAATAATATTATGGTATGACGGAACCAAACTTGGTTTTATACTAACATCGGGTTTAAGTGAATTTCTTTATTTATTTAAAGTCTCAAACTTGGGTTTAAGAGAGTGTAAGTCGGACCTTGATGCTTACATTAACGGGATCGTGCACACTAGCACTAAACCAACTCCCATATGTAAAACTTAACAATGGTTGAGTAAAACTAAACATCAACGGCCCGTTTTCTTATAAAACTCGTTTTATACTTACGTTATTTAAACACACTTTGTAAAATATAACTAAAACTCCTGAAAACCCAAGCCTTATTTTTATGAACTTTTATACCATTTATATTTCATCTTCAAGACTCAATACTTACTCAAGATCTTTTAATCTAGGACACGCACGTTAAAACCATCAGACTCGCTTACTTGAGGATTTTATTCAAAGTTTATTCATCAACGCCATTTTTTTCCAAGTGAGTAATTTCATCCCTGTTTTCTCTTCTATACTTTGGGGGTAGCAAGCATACTTACTAAACAAAAATAAATGTTTTAACATCTAGATCCTCAACCCACAACCTCTAGGTTATGTGTTGCTTAGAATAATTGTCCAATTGTATGCTATATACCTCATATGATTAATTGCTACATGTTTATTGCTTTTGATCTTTTAGCCTCATCTCATCCTCAATAAGTATGATCATACGCTCCTCCTTGTAATATGGTAGTTTTATCAATTAGAAAGGAGCGTCATTTATTTATGATTGATATACCTCAATTGTCGCTTTTATTTACGGTTTCACATATTTGAGTTGTGGATTTTTGCCTTATATTATATTTATAAAGTCATGGAATTTCTCACCAACATACATGTTGACAAAACATATTTTATGCAATGCTACAGGTTTGCTTGTCGGTTGATTGAAGATTTAAAGACGTTACTTTATTTTGGACCGTTTGGTTATTAGTTAAGAACTATTTATTTTCTTGTATTTGTAAGAACATGTTATGAAATGAATGAGTTGATTAAATATTATCACTTTAATAGTGTCGTGTGCATTTGAACAATCTTAGTTGCGCCCTGACATATTCCGCCGCTTTGGTCGAGGTGTGACAGATTGGTATCAGAGCCATGACTATAGCATAGATGGTTAGACGTAACGACCTATTATAGTTTATGCTTTAGGGTCCCAAAATGTGTTGTCTATACATGTTACCCTACTTGATTGTTCATTTGCTCTTATTTACTTATTTGTTTCATTTACCCTCATGTACACACATACACACTTTTATAGAAATCCAAGGTATCCTTACCTTACCTTAAAAAATTTAAAAAACTCAATTATGGATGTCAAAATTTGAGTTTGGGTCCCAAATTTTTCGATGTTTCTCATCTCCTTAAAGCGTGACAATTATAACGGGTTCGTACTAACTGGAAGAGGGAAAATACCTAGATGTGAACCTTTGGCAAAACGATTCCGAGAATTAAAGGTGATTTACTTACCTGGAAGGTTCAAGTCAAGGTGTTTGACCTTATAGGCCAAAGCGAATGCGCGTTTATGGGTTGCTAACTTTAAGCAGTCACCGTAACCGTTCCGGTTACCTCCCTTAATATTGTTGGATTGAAATATGAACATCACGGTGATACGTGAACTAGTGTTTTGATCCTCCCTCAATTCGATTTGTTTTGAGTTGAATCATGAAAGCCACGGTGATACGTGAACTAGTGTTTTTGACTTCTCATTTTATCTCATTTTATGATCTTGGTTGAAACATGAAAGACGCGGTGATTCGCGCAACGTTTCGACTCCCCTTATTACCCGTTTTTCTTAAGATTACTGTCAAGACAACAAGTCATGGTGATTCATGTATGTATTTCCCGCCTCAAATTTTAACGTTTCAAATTTCAAATATATATATATATATATATATATATATATATATATATATATATATATATTCATGTGTTAAAATGGTTTTCTTTATTATAAGGTTCACAAAATATTTCACTACAATCTCATATTTACATTAATCACCATCATATTTGCACTAGTTACCCAAAATCTCATTTTGTCTCACTTTTATTATTTTTAGAATGCCTCCCCTTCATCATCAAGCTCGTCAAGCACGTCGAACTCGTCACCCCAAGAACTCCGACCTTAAGATAGTCAAATTGGTTACAACTCAAATGGTCGTTGTACTCCCCACCCTTGTTGCTCAAATTCAAGCTATCCAACCGCAACCTGTTGCTACTCAAGTCACACCCTCTCATGCTACCTTTACTTATAAACAGTTTACGGGCGCCAATCCACCGAAATTTGTGGGTAAGGAGTGTGCTACCACGCTCGTTCAATGGTTTGAACGCATGGAAAGCTTGTTCTTGTATTGTGAATGCCCGGAGGCCAGGCGAACCACTTTCGCATCAAGTGTGTTCGAGCTAACCGCCCTAACATGGTGGAATAGCATCATGAATGCCAAAGGAGCGGACATCGCTATGACTCTCCCTTGGGATGAACTGAAGGATATCATGCTCAAAAATTTTTGCCCCAAGCATAAAATTCAAAAGGTAGAGGCCGAACTTTAGGATCTTAAACAAGATAGCGGTAACAACTCCGCTTACTCAAACCGCTTCCACCAGCGTAGCCTTCTAGTGCCCCATTTGGTTACCCCACTCAAGAGGGCAATCGACAAGTACGTTTCGGGTTTGCCAATGCAAATCCGAGATTCCGTCACGAGTAGCAAGCCACAAACGCTTAATGATGCGATCACTCTTGCCGCCGCCCTTTCGGAGAACCATGTCAAAGCGGGGACTTTATCCTGAAAGGATTCCAAGAAATCAAATGTTAAGGCCATCACCGATCCATCTCCAAGCTCCAAAGTTGAATCCAACCCTAATCCATCAATTACTCCAACTCATGTCACCCTTCTTAAAAGAAGCATAAACCGAACCATCGAAACTTTGTCGTCACTCACCCAACTCAACCCCAATCTCAATCTCAAGCTGCCCAAAATCAAAAACCTTACATCGATCCCCATCCCTTGTGCAATACTTGTCAACTCCACCACCCATCTTACTCCGCTTGTCACCAATGCCCAAATTGCAATCGTTACGGCCACCTTAGCAATGTGTGTCATGAATCCTCCTGCGGACAAACCACTCTACCAAGGTTTGTTCCGCATAATCCTCAAAACCGAGCCATGCCTTTTGCTCAAACTCCTCCTCAACCGAGAGCTTGTTTCAATTATGGAGACCCAAATCATTTCCGCAATGCTTGCCCCCGACTCACTTTTGCAAATCAAGCCAAATCATGCCTGCACCATACTACACAACTCAAGCCTACCAATTGCAAACTTACCAACCTCAAGTCCCATAACTCATGGCTCCTACGGTTCAACCACTCCAATCAATTCAAGCTCCTCCTCCCCCGCCTTCGCAAGCTCCACAAGTCACCCACGACAACCAAGGGCGTGCTTTTATGATGAATGTCAACCAAGCCCAAGTTGCCAACGATATGGTGAATGGTACATTTTTAATTAATGAGCATTTTGCTTCAATTTATTCGATACCGGAGCTGATAGGAGTTTTATTTCATTTAAATTTGAATCAACCCTTGCCGTACCCCGTACTAATCTTTCTCGACCTTTTTCTGTCGAAGTCGCCAATGGTAGCTCAATCACTATCGATTTGATCATCCGCGATTGCATACTCACTCTTTGTAAGCGTAAATTCTCAATTGACATCATCCCGATGCAAATGGGAAGTTTCGACATCATAGTAGGCATGGATTGGTTAGCCTTGCATCGTGCCGAAATTGTTTGCTATGATAAGTTTATTCGAATTTCATTCGCCAATGGTAAAACTCTCTAAATCTTTGGCAAATCATCTCCCAAAAAGTCAACCTCATGTCGTGTTCTCAATCTCAAAAGTACGTACGCCAAAAGTACGTTCCATTCCTAGCTCAAGCGGTGGCAAAAGACCCCGGAGAAAGGAAAATTCAAAACATTCACGTTGTTTGTGATTTTCCTGATGTTTTTCCCGACAACGTCTCCGATCTTCCACCCATCCGTCCTGTAAAATTTCGAATCGACCTTGTGCCCGGAGCAACTCCCGTAGCCAAGGCTCCCTATCATTTAGCTCCTTCTGAAATGCAATAATTGTCAAACCAACTCCAAGAACTCTCAGATAAGGGTTTTATCCGTCCAAGCTCATCTTCTTGGGGTGCACCCGTTCTTTTCGTGAAAAAGAAAGATGGCTCGTTTCGCATGTGTATCGACTACCGTGAGCTCAATAAACTCACCATAAAAAATCGTTACCCTTTGCCTCGAATCGACGACCTCTTCGATCAACTCCAAGGTGCAACTTGTTTCTTAAAAATCGATCTTCGATCGGGTTATCATCAATTGCGTGTTCACGAAGATGACATTCCAAAAACTGCTATTCGTATGTAGTATGGACATTACAAGTTCATGGTTATGCCATTTGGATTGACCAATGCACCCGCGGTATTCATGGACCTCATGAACCGCGTTTGCAAACCATTTTCGGATAAATTCGTAATTGTATTTATTGACGACATCCTCATCTTTTCTAAATCTGAAGCCGAGCATGAGCGTCATTTACGTTCCATGCTTGATCTCCTAAGAAAAGAACAACTTTATGCCAAATTTTCGAAATGTGGATTTTGGCTAAAAGAGGTTCAATTTTTGGGTCACATCGTTAACGATAAAGGTATTCATGTTGATCCCGCTAAAATTGAGGCCGTAAAAGATTGGAAGACTCCATCCACACCTACCGAAGTTCGATCCTTCCTTGGTTTGGCTGGGTATTATCAGTGTTTTATTCTAAACTTCTCCAAAATCACGCTACCCCTCACCGCATTAACTCACAAGGGAAAATCTTACGAATGGGGACCGAAACAAGAAGAAACTTTCCAAACTCTAAAGCATATGCTTTGCAATGCTCCTATCTTAGCCCTCCCTGAAGGAAACGACGATTTTGTGGTATTTTGCGATGCATCCAACCAAGGTCTCGGTTGCGTTCTCATGCAACGAGGTCAAGTTATCGCTTATGCCTCAAGACAACTTAAAGTTCACGAGAAAAATTACACAACTCACGATCTCGAACTTGGTGCCGTCATTTTCGCTTTAAAAATCTGGAGAGCTATCTTTATGGTACAAAATGTGTAGTATTCACCGATCATAAAAGTCTTCAACACATTTTCGACCAAAAAGATCTGAACATGAGACAACGGCGATGGGCCGGACTACTTAGTGACTACGATTGCGAAATTCGCTACCATCCCGGTAAAGCGAATGTCGTGGCCGATGCCCTTAGTCGAAAAGTTAATGTCAAATCTATTCTGCTCCATAGCATTATCATCCAAACCGATCTTCAAAACCGCATCTATTGAGCCCAGTGCACCTCCGTTGATGAAGGTAACATGTACGAAGAAATATCATGTGGAGCTGAACTTCAACTCGAAACAAAACCCGATTGCTTACTTTACTTTCTCAGTCGTTTATAGGTTCCCGATCATGACGAACTTTGTACTTTCATTCTTGACGAGGCTCATAAGTCACGTTATTCTGTGCATCCCGGTGCGGATAAAATGTACTTCGATCTTCGTCCCATTTATTGCTGGCCCCGTATGAAAAAGGATGTGGCACTTTACGTTTCAAAATGTCTTACATGCTCAAAGGTTAAAGCCAAGCATCAAAGACCTTTCGGTTTACTCGAGCAACCCCCGATTCCTGTTTGGAAATGGGAAGACATTGCCATGGTTTTCATCACTAAGCTCCCAAATACCCGAAATCAAAATGATAGTATTTGGGTAATCATCGATCGATTGACCAAATCGGCTCACTTCATTCCGATCCGAGAAAAGTATTTCGTGGAACAACTAGCTCAAATCTATGTTCGAGAAATCGTGTGCCGCCATGGTATACCAATGACCATCATCTCTGATCGTGATGCTCGTTTCACGTCTCATTTTTGGAAATTGCTTCAAAATGCTCTAGGTACTCGCCTTGACCTTAGTACCGCTTATCACCCTCAAACCGATGGCCAATCCGAGCGTACAATCCGAACCCTTGAGGATATGCTTCAATCATGCGTACTAGACTTTGGTGGAAATTGGGACTCTCATATTCCGTTTATTGAGTTCTCCTACAACAATAGTTTCCATTCTAGCATTGGTATGGCTCCATTTGAAGCTCTCTATGGTCGCAAGTGTCATTCTCCGATTTGTTGGAACGAGATTGGTGAAACTCAAATCACTAGTCCTGAGATGGTTCAAGACACTACCATCGTATCGATCAAATCCGCAAGAATCTACTCGCCGCTAGAAGACGTCAAAAGAGTTATGCAAATAAACAACGAAAGCCTCTAGAATTTCACGTCGACGACCTTGTCCTCCTCAAAGTATCTCCTTGGAAGGGGGTAGTCCGTTTTGGAAAGAAAGGAAAACTAGCTCCTCATTTCTTAGACCCATTCAAGATCCTCGAAAGGATTGGAAAAGTGGCTTATAGACTCGATTTACCAAAAGAACTATCCGGTGTTCATCCTACCTTTCATGTCTCAAACCTTAAGAAATGCTTAGCCGAGGGTAATCTCCATATACCACTCAACGAAGTACATATCAATGAGACAATGCAATTTGTTGAAAGACCAGTAGAAATTATGGATTGCAACGAGAAACGAACCAAACGAAGTCGTATTAGGTTAGTGAAAGTTCGTTGGAATCAAGACGTGGTGCCGAATTTACTTGGGAAAGAGAAGATGCCATGAAGGAAAAGTACCCACATCTCTACGTCGTAGCTTCTTCCTAATTTCGGGATGAAATTTCCAAAAGTAGGGAATACTATGACATTCGTCATTTTCGACTAGCTTTGTATTTGTTATTTTGTATTGTAAACCCGACTCATTTTCGTCTTCGGATCTTTGAATATTAATAAAACGATGGATTTTATGTTGTAATCATGTTTCATACTTGTCGTGGCGTGACCCACAGTTCATTTCAGCAAAATCAATTTTTTAATGTTTTCGATTCGTTTAAGGTCCGGATTCGTATTTTAACCACCCAAACCAACCAAGACCAAACCACAATCATTCTAGAACCTTCTAAACATGTCTTTATACTTGTTCATAATTTATTTAAATAAAAATTAATTTTAAATAAAAGAATTAAAGTGTACCCTTTTACCCACCGGACAAATGCATTACCAATTTTCTCAAACCCTAATCCTTCCCTATAAATACCACTCATTCTCAACCATTTCACCGGCAAATTTTCATCTTCTTCTCCCCAAAGTTTTGATCGTCTAAGTTGTTCTAGCAAGTTTTGCTTAAGTTTGACTTTAAAAAGTCAACCGAACGGAATCTTGCATTTCAAATCATTTCGGGTATGTAATTTTGGATATTTTCAGTTTTTATAAGTTATTTTATGTTTACAAAACCATTTTCATCTTTATTTAAGTCTTGTGGGCATTCAAACTCATATTTATGCATTTTAGACCCGTTTGGGTCGTTTTCGGGAAGTTTACTCGCTTAACTTTCTTGTTTGAGTTTAGATCTGGAAGTTTTACCTTATTTTTTTAGTTCAGTGGTTTTGGACATGTGGTAACCATCCTCGGGTTCATACCGAGTCAAAGACCGAACCAAACCGAACGCTCGTTTAAGCACTTTAAATAACTTTTAAGCGACCATGTTACATCAAACACTTTAGATCTAAGTTTTTTTCTTAATATTTTAGTTAGTATATGGTTGATATGGAGGTGTAGAACAAATCTTGGCTTGAACCCAAGTTTTGGGTAAAAACCAAGTAAAACCGAACACCCGTTTTAACGAGATAGTCAATGTTCAAACCACCAAAAGTTCAACCTATCTTTTTTAGTTATGTTTTACTTTATATTACTCATATTAAGATTTTGGAAGTGTTAGAACAAATACTAGCACTAAACCAACTCCCATATGTAAAAATTAACAATGGTTGAGTAAAACTAAACTTCAAGGACCCGTTTTCTTGTAAAACTCATTTTATACTTACGTTATTTAAACACACTTTGTAAAATATAACTAAAGCTCCCGAAAACCCAAGCCTTATTTTTATGAACTTTTATACCATTTATATTTAATCTTCAAGACTCAGTACTTACTCAAGATCTTTTAATCTAGGAAACACGCACGTTAAAACAGTCAGACTCGCTAACTTGAGGATTTTATTCAAAGTTTATTTATCAACGCCATTTTTTTCCAAGTGAGTAATTTCATCCCCGTTTTCTCTTCTATACTTTGGGGGTAGCAAGCATACTTACTCAACAAAACTAAATGTTTTAACATCTAGATCCTCAACCCACAATCTCTAGGTTATGTGTTGCTTAGAATAATTGTCCAATTGTATGCTATATACCTCATATGATTAATTGCTACATGTTTATTGCTTTTGATCGTTTAGCCTCATCCTCATCCTCAATAAGTATGATCATACGCTCCTCCTTGTAATATGGTAGTTTTATCAATTAGAAAGGAGCGTCATTTATTTATGATTGATATACCTCAACTTATTTATGATTGATATACCTCAACTGTCGCTTTTATTTATGGTTTCACATATTTGAGTTGTGGATTTTTGCCTTATATTATATTTATAAAGTCATAGAATTGCTCACCAACATACATGTTGACAAAACATATTTTATGCAATGCTACAGGTTTGCTTGTCGGTTGATTGAAGATTTAAAGACGTTACTTTATTTTGGACCGTTAGGTTATTAGTTAAGAACTATTTATTTTCTTGTATTTGTAAGAACATGTTATGAAATGAATGAGTTGATTAAATATTGTCACTTTAATAGTGTCATGTGCATTTGAACAATCTTAGTTGCGCCCCGGCATGTTCCGCCGCTTTGGTCAGAGTGTGACAGATTGGTATCAGAGCCATGACTATAGCATAGGTGGTTAGACATAACGACCTATTATAGTTTATGCTTTAGGGTCCCAAAACGTGTTGTCTATTCGTGTTACCCTACTTGATTGTTTATTTGCTCTTATTTACCTATTTGTTTCATTTACCCTCATGTACACACATACACACTTTTATAGAAATCCAAGGTATCCTTACCTTACCTTAAAATATAAATAAAAATTTAAAAAAATCAAATATGGATCTCAAAATTTGAATTTGGGTCCCAAATTTTTTGATGTTTCTCATCTCTTTAAAGCATGACAATTATAACGGGTTCGTACTAACCGGAAGAGGGAAAATACCTAGATGTGAACCTTTGGCAAAACGATTCCGAGAATCAAAGATGATTTACTTACCTGGAAGGTTCAAGTCAAGGTGTTTGACCTTATAGGCCAAAGCGAATGCGCGTTATATGGGTTGCTAACTTTAAGCAATCACCGTAACCGTTCCGGTTACCTCCATTAATATTGTTGGATTGAAATATGAACGTCACGGTGATACGTGAACTAGTGTTTTGATCCCTCCCTCAGTTTCGATTTGTTTTGAGTTGAATCATGAAAGCCACGGTGATACTTGAACTAGTGTTTTTGACTTCTCATTTTATCTCATTTTATGATCTTGGTTGAAACATGAAAGACGCGGTGATTCGCGCAACGTTTCGACTCCCCTTATTACCTCATTTTTCTTTAAGATTACTGTCGGGACAACAAGTCATGGTGATTCATGTATGTATTTCCCGCCTCAAATATTAACGTTTCAAATTTCAAATATATATATATATATATATATATATATATATATATATATATATATATATATATATTCATGTGTTAAAATGGTTTTTTTATCATAATGTTCACAAAATATTTCACTAAATTCTCATATTTACATTAATCACCATCATATTTGCACTAGTTACCCAAAATCTCATTTTGTCTCACTTTTGTTATTTTTAGAATGCCTCCCCTTCATCGTCAAGCTCGTCAAGCACGTCGAACTCGTCGCCCCAAGAACTCTGACCATAAGATAGCCAAATTGGTTACCACTCAAATGGCCGTTGTACTCCCCACCCTTGTTGCTCAAATTCAAGCTATCCAACTGCAAACTGTTGCTACTCAAGCCACACCCTCTCATGCCACCGAAATTTGTGGGTGAGGAGTGTGCTACCACGCTCCTTCAATGGTTTGAACGTATGGAAAGCGTGTTCTTGCATTATGAATGCCCGGAGGCCAAGCTAACCACTTTGGCATCAAGTGTGTTCGAGCTAACCGCTCTAACATGGTGGAACAGCATCATGAATGCCAAAGGAGCGGAAATCACTATGACTCTTCCTTGGGATGAATTGAAGGATATCATGCTCAAAAATTTTTGCCCCAAGCATGAAATTCATAAATTAGAGGCCAAATTTTGGGATCTTAAACAAGATAGCGGTAACAACTCCGCTTACTCAAACCGCTTCCACGAGCTTAGCCTTCTAGTGCCCCATTTGGTTACCCCACTCGAGAGGGCAATCGACAAGTACGTTTCGGGTTTGCCAATGCAATTCCGAGATTCCGTCATGAGTAGCAAGCCACAAACGCTTAATGATGCGATCACTCTTGCCGCCGCCCTTTCGGACAACCATGTCAAAGCGGGGACTTTATCCCGAAAGGATTCCAAGAAATCAAATGTCAAGGCCATTACCGATCCATCTCCAAGCTCCAAAGTTGAATCCCAACCCCAATCCATCAATTACTCCAACTCATCACAGCAATACATCATCATTTAAAACACAGTTGGTCAATCACAGCATTTAAAACACTACACATTATTATTATACAAACTTAAGCAGCGGAAATGATTTATCAAAAACCATTCATTTCGTTTAAAACACTGTTGTTAACCAATACATCATCTTTTACTGTCTACAAAAGAATTGTTTTAACGCATTACAAAACAATAGCAACATAGAATATGAATGGATGTCAGTCTTTCCATGCTGAGTAGCTTCACCCTCGTGCCATCCTCAACAATAATTACCTGCCAACTGAAAATGTATAAAAGTCAGCGTTGCTGAGTGAGCTCTAGTTTTATAAGTAATAAAATACTTTCTATATGTTGTATAAGAAAATACTCTTTTCTGTAAAACACAGCTCTGTACTGTATATGCGAGCACGCATTAACTATATGAAAAAAATATTGTTCGTTCTCTTTACTGTATGCCTTGTCTGTTCTGTAAACTTTTATCTTTATCTTTCACTTTCTGTATGGACCAATGAGCAATACCCCAACTATATGCGCGATGGAAAACGGGTGATGGGCCATCTATATCCCTCAAAAGGGTCAACTATATCCCTCGAAAGGGTCAACTGTATCCCTCAAAAGGGTCAACTATATCCCTCAAAAGGGTTAACTATATCCCTCAAAAGGGTTCTGTGTACTATGTACAAGGCCGAATCAATCACCCAGGGCACACTACAAAGGTCCTGCTAATCTTAATTGATTGGCCCTGTGTGCATAATAGGGTAGCTAACCCGCAGCACAGTTCAGCTAGCGACAACATGGTCGTGTACCTCCTATAAGCTTACAAGACTTGTTAACATTTTCATTAATGTTCCTCTTCTTTTCTTTATTGCTCTTTCACTTTATTATTATGATATACTTTACGTTACGATAATAAACATACCAGGTAAAGTCACATACTATAAGTTATAATAATAATAGCAATAACAATAATAAGGAACAATCATAACCATGCATGAAACATCATCATAAATAAGCCCTAGTCAACCTCGATCAAAACCATAAAAGCATTGACTCCCAGAAAATTCTGTAAAATTTCTAAGTGCTTAGGTGCTTTGGCACTATTTGGGCGCATCAGCCCTGTTTGGGCGTTTCATCACTATATAGGTGCATCAGCCAACACTGAATCATTTATCACATAGGCGCATGAACTATTCAGGCGCATGGGCACTATTCGTGCGTATGAACACTTAGGCGCATGAGTTATTCGGATGCATGGACACTTAGGCGCATGAGCCACTTGGGCGCATGGGCACTATTGGGGCGCATAGCCCTACACTTAGTCGTCGGACTAATATTTCTAGGCGTATGGACCACTGTTCAGGTGCATGGGCTATACTTAAACATTTCTATGGCAATCTTAGGCACATGGGCTACTGTTCAGGCGCATGGATTACACTTAAATCTTTCTAAGGCAATTTCAGGCGCATGAGCCTTATCTAGGCGCATGGACCCTCTGTGTAACATGTTTCTAGTCTGTTTCCAAACCCAATCATCGAACCCATCTATTCTAAGCTTAATATGGCTATTCTAAACATGAATAGCCTATAAGCATTCAAGAATCAACATACAACATGCACAATGCATACGAGTAAACATACATAAACTTTGTAAAATCATTTTAATACATTTTCAGCCCCAAAGATAGTTTAAAACAGGTAAAAACCAGGGTCTAGAACTCACTTGACGCAACTTGGGTGTTTCTTCCTTTCTAACCCGCTTGCAAATGAGTTCAAACACCTAAAAACAACACCAAACACACAAACCCGAGCACATACACAAACACATAAGCACATAACCATATAACCGGGAGAAAACCCGTCATAAACACTTAAAAACAATGAATTCTTACCTTGAATTCGATTTCTTCTTCTTCTTCTCTTCAAACTCGAAGTTCTGCTCTCTCTCTCTCTCAAAACCGAAAGAAAGGGTGATGTGAAGGGAGGGTGGGCGGTCATGCCCACCTTTACACCAACTTTTTCAAAGATTTGTCCTTTTGGACATTTTTAGTCCTTCCACTTGGACTTTAGTGCTTTTCTTTTTTTTTATTCTTCATGTCTTGTCTTTTTTTAAATAACTGGGTGTTACAAGTCCACCCCCCTTATATAGGTTTCGTCCCCGAAACCTGTTATTCCTTGAACAGATGAGGATAGTGCTGCCTCATCTCCTCCTTAGTCTCCCATGTAGACTCGGATCCCTTCCTGTGCTTCCACTGTACACGCATAGGAGGAACCACTTCATTTCTCAGCCTCTTCTCTTTGTGATCGATGATTGCCACTCTCTTGCTCCACATAATTGAGCCTTTCGTCTACTTCGATATCCTCCAGTGGAACAATCATGTATTTATCAGCTAAACACTTTCTCGGATGAGATACATGGAATGTCGGGTGAATCCCACTTAACTCATCCGGTAATTCCAACCTATAGGCCACCTCTCCTACGCGAGCAATGATTCGTAAAGGGCCTATATATCTTGGGCTCAACTTGCCTCGCTTCCTGAATCGGATAATACCCTTCCAAGGTGAGACCTTCAACAGAACCCGGTCACCTACCTGGAACTTGATCGGTCTGCGTCGTTTATCGGCATACGACTTTTGTCTATCTTTGGCTGCCTTCATGAAGGCTTTAATCTTCTCAAGCTTCTCATTCGTAGCCTCAATAACCTCGACGCTCCCCAATTCCTTCCGACCAATATCACCCCAACAAACGGGTGTTCTACATCTCCTACCGTATAGCATCTCGTATGGTGGCATGCCAATGCTGGCATGATAGCTAATGTTGTACGAGAATTCAGCTAACGGTAAGTGGTCATCCCATCTTCCCCCAAAATCAATCACACATGCCTGAAGCATGTCTTCCAGTGTCTGAATGGTCCTTTCTGACTGACCATCAGTTTGGGGATGATAAGTCATGCTAATATGTAACCTCGTCCCCATAGCATCGTGGAATTTCTTCTAGAATTTAGATGTAAACCGAGTGTCATGGTCAAACACAATGGACACCGACATACCATGACGAGTTACAATCTCCTTGATGAACAGGTGAGCCAACCTCTCGGATGAATATGTCTCGTGGATTGATAGGAAGTGGGCACTCTTCGTCAAACGGTCAACAATCACCCATATGGCATCGCACCCTTTCGGAGTACGTGGCAGCTTCGTAATGAATCCATGGTGATGTGCTCCCACTTCCATTCTGGTATATCCAAAGGTTGGATCTTCCCATACGGCTTCTGATGTTCGGCCTTCACTTGCAAACAAGTAAGGCACTTACCCACATACTCTACCACGTCACGCTTCATACCCGGCCACCAATAATCTTTCTTCATATCCTGATACATCTTTGTGGCACCAGGATGAATGGAGTATCGAGTCTTATGAGCTTCATCCAAAATCCTCACACGTAGATCCCCAAAACGAGGAACCCACACTCGTCCAAATCGGGTTTTAACATCGAGTGTGTTTTCATCCAATTCCCCAACCAGACCTCTCATTCTTTCAGAGTTTAGATGATCTTCTCTCAATGCCTCATCTTGAAACTCCTTGACTTGCTTCATTACATCAGAGGTCATGATCAGTTGATATGCTTTCACCCGACTTGGCTCGGGCCTCTCCTTTCGGCTAAGAGCATCAGCCACCACGTTGGCTTTGCCCGGATGATAATGGATCTCATAATCATAATATTTTATGAGCCCCAACCATCTTCTCTGTCTCATGTTCAGATCTTTTTGCTCGAAGAGGTACTTCAAGCTCTTGTGGTCAATGAAAATGGTGCACTTCATCCCGTACAGATAGTGTCTCCAAATCTTTAGTGCAAAGACCACGGCTGCTAGCTCCAAGTCATGATTAGGGTAGTTGACCTCATGAACTTTCAACTGTCGAGATGCATAGGCTATAACCTTCCCTCTCTGCATTAATACACACCCCAACCCCGAGTAAGAAACATCTGAATATACCACCAAATCCTCGCTTCCTTCAGGTAATGACAAGACAAGAGCTTGAGTCAACCTCACCTTTAACTCCTCGAACGCCTGTTCTTGGGCTTGACCCCATATAAACTTTACATTATTTGGGGTTAACTTGGTCAGTGGAGAAGCAATCTTGGAAAAGTCCTGAATGAACCTTCGATAATACCCCGCCAACCCCAAGAAACTATGAATCTCGGATGGCGTCTTTGGAGACTTCCATTGCATCACAGCCTCCACCTTAGCAGGGTCTACCATAATCCCCTCAGGATTTATCACGTGACATAAGAATTGAACTCCGTGTAACTAGAACACACACTTGGAGAATTTGGTGTACAACTTCTCCCTTCTTAAGGTCTCTAACACCTCCCGAATGTGATCGACATGCTCCTCCTCACTCTTTGAATAAATCAGGATATCATCAATAAACACAATCACTGATTTATCTAACATTGGCCGACAAAGTCGATTCATAAAATCTATAAAAGCAGCTGGCGCATTGGTCAGACCAAATAACATAACAAGGAATTCATAGTGACCGTAGCGCGTGCAAAAAGTTGTTTTAGAGATATCCTGCTCCTTCACCTTCAGCTGATGGCAACCAGATCGAAGATCTATCCTTGAAAACCAAGTGGCAACTTGGAGCTGGTCAAACAGATCATCTATTCTTGGTAGGGGGTATCGGTTCTTTACCCTCAACTTGTTCAGCTCTCGGTAGTCAATGTACATCCTCATACTACCATCTTTCTTCTTCACAAACAGGACCGGAGCACCCCAGGGAGAGATACTCGGTCTAATGAACCCCTTATCGAGCAGCTCTTGCAACTGCTCCATCAGTTCTTTCATTTTTGTGGGAGCTAACCGATACGGTGCTTTGGAAACGGGTTGAGAACCGGGTATCAAATCAATTTGGAACTCAATCTCGCGATCCGGTGTCACACTGGGTAAGTCTTCCGGGAATACGTCCGGGAAGTCGCACACCACTGGTACTTCAGATAATGGCGGTACCGACGCATTCACATCTTTTACGTAGGCCAAGTAGGCACTACATCCACGTCTTATGCACTTCCCCGCCACCGCCATCGAAATCACCTTCGGGATCGTAGTAACGCGATCTCCATAAATCATAACCAAACTCCCATCGGACACAACTAATCGAATCATCTTCCTGCGACACACGATGTTTGCTTCATAGGTTGCTAACCAGTCCATCCCTAGTACTACATCAAATCCACCTAGGGGTATCACGTGTAACCTAGCAGCAAACCTGTGACCTTCTAGTTCTATGGAATAGTCCTCTATCACATCGTAATTCTGGTGGACTTACTAATAGTAGTTTCTACATCGAATGGTGTACTGACCGTTCTACTACTAACAGGCAACTTAGCACAGATGGTAGTGGAAATAAAACTTCTGCTAGCACCGGAATCAAACAATACAGAGGCACAAGTTTGGTTTACTAGAAACATACCTGACACAACATCAGGATCAGCTCTGGCTTCCTCCCGGGTCATGGTGTAAGCTCTAGCACCTGCCCTCTGCCCTCCTTCCTCCGGCTTCTTCTTCTCTGCTCCAGAGCTCTCTGCCCTCGGCTTCTTACAGTCTCTAGTGATGTGGCGAGGCCGGCCACACCTGAAGCATACGTTCATTCCCATCCTACACTCACCAGTATGATCCCTTCCACATTTGCCACACCTCCTCGGCCCTGATCTTGACGACACTCGACGGTCGTTCACCTTCACCTTCTTGTCGTTTGAAGTAAAACTGCCACATCCAAATCTCTTCCCATTCCTGTTCCTTCCATCCCCACTCGTCCTCTTCACCTCAGCCACCACCATCTTACGCTCATCATATAATCTACCAGCCAAATCAACCACCGACCTGAAAGTGCTCGGCCGGGCGGCGATCATATGCCTACGGATATCCGCCGGCGGCCCCTAGATGTATCTCTAAATCTTTCGTGATAGTGGGGTCACTTGATCGGGCACCAGCCGCGCCATTTCATTAAATTTAGTGGTGTACTGCTGGTGCGTCGTCGTTCCTGCCTCCAGCTGCAGGAAATCTCTTTCTACCTTGTCCATCTCTCTGTGAGGACAGAATTCCTTAATCACTAACTTCTTCAGTTCAGGCCATCTCATTCTCCCAATGGCCCTGCTACCCTTGGCTTGGACAATGTTGTCCCACAAGCATAAAGCCGAGTCCACAAAAGAGTGGGTAGCGAATTTCACCTTCTGCTCTTCACGGAACTCACTGATATCGAGAACAACCTCCATTTCCCTCACCCATCGGTTAGCAGTGGCAGCTGTGTCATTTCCGTCGAAAGTAGGGGCTTGCATCTTATAAACGCCCCATAGTTACAGCCTCGGATCGCCTCCGGCGCAGGCTCCTCTTCTTCCTCCTCCTCATCATCAGAGAGAATCGTTTCCGGCTCAGGTTGTTCCCGTCCTCCTGAGGACCTATTTCTTTCCTTTCTTTCCCCTTCCCTTACTGCCTTGATCACTTTGGTCACCACAGACGGTAGAATCGTTTGCATGACCTGATGAACCTCTTCTACCACAGCCTCCTTTACTGAGGCTCTCAGATTGGCGCTCTCGTCGCCACCCTCCGGATGAGGGGTCTCTGGTTCTTCATGAACCATTTTCTCGACTCTGGGTCTCCCTCTCTTGGGTCTCGGAGCAGCACCATGACCTCCACCACGAGAGGCTTTTGAAGATCTACCGCCAGCCATCCTCTAAACGCATACTATAAGATTCAAACACTAATGCGGTCATTCAAGGTAACACTCAGTTTATGTCAGGTATAGTAAGTCCCTAATTACAGTGGCCTACTTTACTCTTCATACCCCAAGCATCTCCTATCCTGACTTAATCAGTATCTAAATCTACTAAGAGCACATAATCAAATAGCATGCGCAAATAATACCGGTTAACATTAGGAAAAGACATACCTGATGGCACGTAGCTACACGGGCTGACATCCCTCCATTTGTCCCATTTTCAGTTTAAGTTTAGGTTTTAAGAGTTTATTTAACCCAATTGTCTTAGACTTTGGCTCTGATACCAACTTGTAAGGCCCCGTTCCCGGGCACCTCACAGTTGGTCAATCAGAGCATTTAAAACACTACACATTAAAACTATACAAACTTAAACAACGGAAATGATTTATCAAAAACCATTCATTTCGTTTAAAACACTGTTGTTAAGCAATACATCATCATTTACTGTTTACAAAAGAATTGTTTTAACGCATTACAAAACAACAACTACATAGAATACGAATGGATGTCAGTCTTTCCCTGCCGAGTAGCTTCATCCTCGTGCCATCCTCAGCAATAATTACCTGCCAACTGAAAATGTATAAAAGTTAGCGTTGCTGAGTGAGCTCTAGTTTTATAAGTAATAAAATACTTTCTATATGTTTTATATGAAAATACTCTTTTCTGTAAAATATAACTCTGTACTGTATATGCGAGCACACATTAACTATATGAACAAATACTGTTCATTCTCTTTACTTTATGTCTTGTCTGTTCTGTAAACTTTTATCTTTATCTTTCACTTTCTGTATGGACCAATGAGCAATACCCCAACTATATGCGCGATGGAAAACGGGTGATGGGCCATCTATATCCCTCAAAAGGGTCACTATATCCCTCGAAAGGGTCAACTGTATCCCTCAAAAGGGTCAACTATATCCCTCGAAAGGGTTAACTATATCCCTCGAAAGGGTCACTATATCCCTCGAAAGGGTTCTGTGTACAGTGTACAAGGCCGACCCAATCACCCAAGGCACACTACAAAGGTCCTGTCAATCTTAAATGATTGGCCCTGTGTGCATAATAGGGTAGCTAACCCGCAGCACAGTTGAGCTAACGACAACATGGTCGTGTACCTCCTATAAGCTTGCAAGACTTGTTAACATTTTCATTAATGTTCCTCTTCTTTTCTTTATTGCTCTTTCACTTTATTATTACGATATACTTTACATTACGATAATAAACATACCACGTAAAGTCACATACTATAAGTAATAATAATAGCAATAACAATAATAAGGAACAATCATAACCATGCATGAAACATCATCATAAATAAGCCCTAGTCAACCTCGGTCAAAACCCTAAAAGCACAGACTCCCAGAAAATTCTGTAAAAATTTCTAAGTGCTTTGGCGCTTTGGCACTATTTGGGCGCATGAGCCCTGTTTGGGTGTTTCATCACTATATAGGCGCATCGGCCAACACTTAATTATTTATCACTTAGGCGCACGAACTATTCAGGCGCACGGGCACTATTCGTGCGTATGAACACTTAGGCGCATGGGTTATTCGAACGCATGGACACTTAGGCGCATGAGCCACTTGGGCGCATGGGCACTATTGGGGCGCATGCGCACTATTGGGGCGCATGGCCCTACACTTAGTCGTCCGACTAATATTTCTAGGTGCATGGACCACTATTCAGTGCATGGGCTATACTTAAACATTTCTAAGGCAATCTTAGGCGCATGGGCTACTGTTCAGGTGCATGGATTATACTTAAATCTTTCTAAGGCATTTTCAGGCGCATGAGCCTTATCTAGGTGCATGGACCCGATGTGTAACATGTTTCTAGTCTGTTTTCAAACCCATCATCGAACCCATCTGTTCTAACCTTAATATGGCTATTCTAAACATGAATAACCTATAAGCATTCAAGAATCAACATACAACATGCACAATGCATATGAGTAAACATACATAAACTTTGTAAAATCATTTTAATACATTTTCAGCCCGAAAGATAGTTTAAAATAGGTAAAAACCGGGGTCTAGAACTCACCTGATGCAACTTGGGTGTTTCTTCCTTTCTAACCCGCTTGCAAATGAGTTCAAACACCTAAAAACAACACCAAACACACACACCTGAGCACATAACCATATAATCGGGATAAAACCCGTCATAAACACTTAAAAACAATGAATTCTTACCTTGAATTCGATTTCTTCTTCTTCTTCTTCTCTTCAAACTCGAAGTTCTGCTCTCTCTCTCTCTCAAAACCGAGAGAAAGGGTGATGTGAAGGGAGGGTGGGCGGCCATGCCCACCTTTACACCAACTTTTTCAAATAACCAGGTGTTAGTGCTTTTCACTTGGACTTTAGTGCTTTTCTTTCTTTTATTCTTCATGTCTGGTCTTTTTTTTAAATAACCGGGTGTTACACTTTAGATCTGAGTTTTTTTCTTGATATTTTAGTTATTATATGGTTGATATGGAGGTGTAGAACAAATCTTGGCTTGAACCCAAGTTTTGGATAAAAACCGAGTAAAACCGAACACCCGTTTTAACGAGTTAGTCGATGTTCAAACCACCAAAAGTTCAACCTATCTTTTTTAGTTATGTTTTACTTTATATTACTCATATTAAGATTTTGGAATTGTTAGAACAAATATTAGCTCAAACCAAGTTTCGGGTAAAAATAAACCTGACGGAACCAAACTTGATTTTATACTAAGATCGGGTTTAAAGTCTCAAATTTCTTTATTTATTTAAAGTCTCAAACTCGGGTTTAAGAGAGTGTCAGTCGGACCTTGATGCTTACATTAACGGGATCGTGCACACTAGCACTAAACCAACTCCCATATGTAAAACTTAACAATGGTTGAGTAAACTAAACATCAATGACCCATTTTCTTGTAAAACTCGTTTTATACTTACGTTATTTAAACACACTTTGTAAAATATAACTAAAACTCCCGAAAACCCAAGCCTTATTTTTATGAACTTTTATACCATTTATATTTCATCTTCAAGACTCAATACTTACTCAAGATCTTTTAATCTAGGACACGCACGTTAAAACCGTCGGACTCGCTTACTTGAGGATTTTATTCAAAGTTTATTCATCAACGCCATTTTTTTCCAAGTGAGTAATTTCATCCCCGTTATCTCTTCTATACTTAGGGGGTATCAAGCATACTTACTCAACAAATTAAATGTTTTAACATCTAGATCCTCAACCCACAACCTATAGGTTATGTGTTGCTTAGAATAATTGTCCAATTGTATGCTATATACCTCATATGATTAATTACTACATGTTTATTGTTTTTGATCGTTTAGCCTCATCCTCATCCTCAATAAGTATGATCATACACTCCTCCTTGTAATATGGTATTTTTATCAATTAGAAAAGAGCCTTATTTATTTATGATTGATATACCTCAATTGTCGCTTTATTTATTATGCTTGAATTCTCTCTCTAGTCCAAGAAGATATGCGGATGAAGAATCTGCATAAAAGAAAACAAGTTTCGGCTATCCGTATTTGTACATGTGCATGACCATTGAACAAATACTGACAAGTATTTGTTCTTCTGCATTTACAAATACGGACAACCGAACAAATGCTGATAAGTATTTGTACATCCGCATTTACTATTCAACAACAAATACACATAAGTGTTTGTTCATCCGCATTTAACAACCAATATGCATAAGTGTTTGTTCATCCGCTTTTAACAATGTTTATGACCAAACACCAATACTGGATACCAAAAAGAAATGCTGATGAAGATCAAGACATCCACATTAGTCAATGCGGATGAACAGAAGAAAATGTTGATTAGGATTTAGACTTAGACTAGTTTCCTAATATATAGTACAAGGGTAGTTAAGTCATTTTGTAAAGGTCTTTTTGTTAGCCTATAATAGAATAGAAATCCCTACCTTTGGGCATCCTTAGATAATCTGAATATTTAAAATCTTCGACAGTCTTATGTTTCAAAGGTGTCTTATTACTATATTTTGGTAAAACCCTAGCATTCATTGTAACTTTTCCCCATCATTAATACAAAGCATTTATGAGTATTATTAGCATTCAATGATCTATTTTTTGTGTATTTCCGCTACATAATCGCATACTTAATCATCATATTCGATCATAGTTGTTTCAAATAAACTGAGATATCATTCTCGCAACCCAAACAGGTTATGTGGTCTAACAGTTGTTAGTTTGTATCTTTAAGTTAGGTCATTTGAGTATTACACTATGTAAGATGTGAAAAAAACATAATGCAGCATCATCCAAAAACAAATTTACGTATCAAGGAAATATGGTCAATAAATTTTGAGAACAATGAACAATATTTTTATATTTTTTTAGAAAACTAGTTCTATAAAAATTTATTGTATCATATTATTACGATTGATAATAGACTTAAGACATGTAAAGTAGAATACATGTCACGTGCACTTATTTAAGAAAATATGAGTAGGAAAACGTTGAGAACAACTAGAACAATCTCAAACATATTTTTTTTTATCATCACTTCTTCTAAGGCTAGTTCTATAAAACTTCATTGTATCATGAGTTAAATATTAATAATAAACTAATATATTGAAATTATAACGTAAACAATCATTTTATTTTTTAGAAAACTAACTTTAAAAAGAAAGTAAACTTTGTTTAAGATGTTACTTAATTATTTATGTTGATATAATAAACACAAGTAAATATGAGACAGAAGAAGAACAAAAAAATAACAAGATAATATTTCTTTTTTAAGAATGTTACCTCATGTGGATCAACCCGTCTCATGAACAAGTTAGAGACATTCTCAGGCATCCTTGGTGAGTGATCATATTTATATAATGTGTCAATTTGTTTTTGAATTATGATAAATGAATGTTTTTTACACATCTACTATCATATAATAATCATGTGACACATCTTAATTATGCAAACTAGTGACATTTATAAAGAAAATACCAAAATTAAAATAAATCATATACTCAAAGGTTGTATAATATAATTGTAAATATAAATATTGAAAGATAAATTTAGTTATAGAGATAAAATTCATTTTCTGTAATTTAGTCTAGAAATTATTAAGGTAATCTATAAGATTAATATTGAAAAACTCAAATTTTTGTATAAAAGAAAAGTTACTATAAAAGTTTCAGAGAAGTAATAAGCTAAAAAGTTAACAAAAATAGAACAGTTACGGGTAACACTGTCTTACCTCTTCTTTGATCATGTATTTAAGCTCAGATCCTTTTAGGCTTCACTGCACCCGCACAAGTGAAACATCATCCTCCTTAGTCTATTCTCTTCTTCTTATTAGTAGTGGTCACCAGTTGCTCCTCGTGGTTGGATACTCTGCCCATCTCAGTATTCTCTAGTAGCATGATCATATCCTCATCGGTTGAGCTCTTTCTTAGGCGAGATGCATGGAATATCGGATGAATTCCACTTAACTCATCAGGTAGCTCCAGTCGATGTGCCACTTCTCCTACCTGAGCAACAACTGAGAATGACCCTCTACACTTTAATACTAGCTTTACTTGATTTCAAATCAAGCAACCTGCTCTCCTTGTCGAAGCCTTCCTCATACTTCATTGTCGTAGTCGTCACCGAACTCTAGTTTCGCACGGTTGAGCAATCCACCTTTCTTCAGCACTTGGGGTTTGAGTCATAGACTACTAATCAACTCACCCGAAGATGCCTGTCTACCTACCTATGTCTGTCTTGAACAGCCTAGCAGGAACAAGCGCTCTCTCTCAATTCTATCGCGCAATCCTCTAGGGCATTAGGTAATCTGGTAGACTTACTAATGGCAGTTCTTACATTGATGGCTCATCGATCTTCCTACCCCTAACGTGCAACATCATAGAAAATAGCGGCAATAAAACTACTACTAGCATCACAATTGAAGAATAGATGCGTAAATCTAAACTTGCAAGAACGTACCTGACGTTACCTCGGAGTCGGACCTAGCCTCCTCCCGGTCATAGCGAAGGCTCTAGCCCTCACCCTCTGTTCTCCTTCCTCGTACCGGAGCTTCCTACCCTCGACCTCTTGTAGTCTTTGCTCATGTGTGCTGTCTTGCCACAGTTGTAGCATTTAGCCATTTGACAGTCCCTCGCTCTGTGGCCCTCCTTTCCACACTAGAAACAAACATTCAGTCCCCACTTGCACTCTCCATCATGGCCTCTGCCACACTTGTTGCAAATCTATCCTCTCATTTCCATTCTCTTCCGATCATCGTCTCTCGACGCCGTACCTCCATACCCAAGTCCACCATCATTGTCTCGCCTTCCTTTCCCCTTCTTAACATAAGTTCGCTCCTCCCCTTTGTCTGTCATCGCCATCGCCTCCCGCTCGTCGTACAATCTTCCCGCCAGGTCAACTGCCGACCTAAACGTGCTCAGTCGGGCGGCGATCATATGCCTACGGATATCCGTCGGCAAGCCCTGAATGTACCTCTTGATCTTTCGTGAAAGAGGTGTCACCTGATCCGGCACCAGACATGCCATCTCGTTGAATTTAGCGGTATATTGCTGATGTGCCATCGTTCCCGCCTCCAGCTGCAAGAACTCTCTTTCAACTTTATCCATCTCACGGTGAGGACAGAATTCCTCAATCACCAGCCTTTTCAACTCTGACCATCGCATCCTCCCGATAGCCCTGCTTCCCTCAACCTGGACGATATTGTCCCACCAGCACAGAGCCGAGTCCACAAAAGAATGGGCAGCAAACTTCACCTTCTGATCCTCCCGGCACTCGCTGATATTCAATACAGCTTCCATCTCTCTCACCCATCGATGAGCAGTAGCAACAGTGCCGTTTCCATCAAAAGTTGGGGGCTTGCATCATTGAAACACCCCATAATTACAGCCTCGTGCCGCCTTCGGCGCAGGCTCTTTCTCTTCGTCCTCTTCGTCATCGAAGAAAACCGTTTCAGTCTCGGGTCGTCTCCTTTCGCCCGAAGATCTACCCCTTTCCTGTGTCTCCCCATCTTTAACAGCCTTCATAACTTCGGTCACCACAAACGGTAGGATCGTCTGCATAACCTAATGTACTTCCTCCCTGACTGCCTCTCTCATTAAGGCTCTCTGATTAGCGTTCTCATCATCACCCTCCTGATGAGGGGTCGCGGGTTCCTCATGGGCTGCTCCTTCTACCCTAGACCTTCCTCTTGTGACCCGTGGTTCACCACCACGTCCACCACTGCCTCCACCTCGTGGAGCTTTCGAAGATCTACCGCCAACCATCTTCTAACACACTATAAGATTCAAACACTAACGCAGTCATTCAAGGTAATAACTCAGTTTATGTCAAGTATAGTAAGTCCCTAATTATAGTGGCTAGTTGTGATTAGCCACTTACTTTACTCTTCATACCCCAAGCATTTCCTATCCCGACTACATCGGTATCTAAATCTACACATAGCACACGAGCCACATAACATGCGCACATAATGCCGGTTAACATAAACTTACATAAAACGTTTACATAAAACCTTTACCTGCAGGCACGTAGCTACTAGGACTAGCATCCCTTTTCCTTTTAGTCCCATTCTCAGTTTAAGATGAGGTTTTTCAAAATATTTACCCAATTCACTTAAACTTTTGCTCTGATACCAACTTGTAAGGCCCCGTTCCCGGGACGCTTACAGCTGGTCATTCATTGCACTAAAAACATTATAAAATGTACATTAATTTTGCAGCGGAATTTAAAACTTTCGTTTATTATTAAAAACATGTCAATTACAACATCTGTTTTCATCTCAAAATACATGATATGTCAAAATACGGATGTCGGCCTCAAAATGATCCCAGTAGCTTATGCATCCATGCATGCAACTCCTCAGCATCAACACATATCTGCCAACTATCATGCATACAAAAGTCAGCGATGCTGAGTGAGTTCTAGTTTTATAATAAAACATACTTTTCTGTGTTAAAACCGTTCTTTCAAAACATGTTATACTATACAACCGTTCGTGATCATGCATCATACGTACATACAGATAATATCATTATTATCTTCCATTACGTTCATTAACTTTGTTCATTCAACGTATTACATTATCGTTCATTTCTCTTTCTAGGTCCGGTCAGCCTTTACCCTCTTCGTGGCACTCAGCCACGATTACTGAGGTCGAATGACAAGGATCCTGTTCTGTACTTTATTGCGATAATTCATTTACGTTCATTCATATGTTCGTTCTTTCATACATGATCTTTTGTTCATTACCTTTTATCACTCGAATCTTGTCTCATGCAATATCCCCGACTCATGCTTGAAAGCTGATGCTGTGCCGGGGCCTGCTCACAAACCCCCGACTCATGTTCGAAGACTGACACAACACCGGGATACGTGACAAAGATCCCATACGAGTCAATCACAGGATTGAACTCCATCCGAGTCTATTGCAACACAAAGTCGCTCACCTTATTATCTCGTCTCATGCAATATCCTCGTCTCATGTCCAAAGACTAGTACTGTGCCGCGGCCTGACACACAACCCCCGACTCATGTCCGAAGACTGACACAGTACCGGGATACGCGACACGGATCTCATCATCCGTCACTTTCGTCATATGAAATACTCCTGACTCATGTCCGAAGACTGATACTGTGCCGAGGCCTGCTCACAAACCCCCGACTCATGTCCGAAGACTGACACAGTACCGGAGTACGCCATCTGTATCCTGTCTCATGCAATACCCCCGACTCATGTCCGGAGACTGACACAGTACCGGGATACGCGACAAGGACCTCTTTCGAGTCTGTTGCGACACAGGGTCGCTCACCTCATACATATGCTTGCAAGCCGTTCAATACTTTCTCTTTTATTCATTTATTTATTCATGCATGCATTCATTCATTACGTTCCTCTTTTCATTATCTTCCACTTTACATTACATAATACTTTCATTACATTCATTAACGTTCAACGCAAAGCCAAGGGAAGACATACATACATAATAAGGAACACACATAAACATAACATGCACCATCACCAATACAGGCACATCATACATACATAACACACATCAAACGTAAGCCATCACATCATAACCAGGCTTATCTCTCCATATTACTCCTTAAAAACCACTTAGAAAACCTTAAGTCCAAAGTGGGCGCATGGGTCCTTCCAGGCGCACGAGCATAAAAATTCTAAGTATAAAACAGTCTGGGCGCAAGGGCACTATTTCGGCGTTTCTGCCCTATTCAGGCGCATCACCTATCACTTAGCCGTTTCAAGTACTTGGGCACATGGGCACTGCTTAGGCGCATGGCCAATACTTAGCCGTTTCAATCTCTGGGACGTATGGGCACTATTTAGGCGCATGGTCCACACTTAGCCTTTTCTTCACTTGGGCGCACGGGCACTATTTAGGCGCATGACCCACCTTTGGGCGCATGGCCAACACTTAGACGCATGGGCCAACATGTTGGGCGCATGGGCCACTATTTAGGCGCATGACCCACCCTTGGGCGCATGGCCAACACTTAGGCGTCTGGCCACTCATGCTGGACGCATGGACAACTGTTTGGGCGCATGAACCACTGTTCATGTTCATCAGACATTTTGAAATCTTTTCTATGCCACCAATTTCACCCGATAATCATTCTAAGCATACCCAAACATAGATCTAACATACTAAGGCCATCTAAGCATGCTAAACATCGTCACTAACCCATAATCATCACTATAACATGCATACATACATACAACATTCGAACATAAAGCTGTAAATCCACGGTTTCTTTAAAAATGTTTACTTAGTATGCATAATAGCCTCAAATCAGTTGAAAATCCGTAAAAGAGGGGTTCTAGAAACTCACCTTGAAGCAGCCTTTGAGCAAGAAACTTCCTGTTCGAGACCCACTTTCGGTTCAGCCCTTGAATCCCGAAAACAAACACTAAACAACCAAAAACTTCGGTCAAGAACTCGAAACCTAGCTGAAACCGAGCTCAAACAAGAGAAGACTTACCTTTTTTAGCTTCTTTTTCCTCTTTCTCTCTCTAGAACCGAGAGTCTCTCTCTCTCTTCTTCTTTTCAGCCATGAAGGAGAAGATGAAGAAGAAATAATGGGCACCCATGCCCTTAAATATTTTAAAATAATAAGATTTATACTTTGTACACTTTATCCCCCTCCATTTGTGCACAATTTCCATTCTTTCTATTTACTTTTCTTTTCCTTTCATTTAAGTAGAAATTTTGGGGTGTTACAAGTCTACCCCCCTTAAAGAGGTTTCGTCCCCGAAACCTGTCGCTTCTCGAACAGTTACGGGTAACACTGTCTTACCTCTTCTTTGATCTTGCATTTAAGCTTAGATCCCTTTAGGCTTCACTGCAACTGCACAAGTGAAACCATCATCCTCCTTAGTCTATTCTCTTCTTCTTATTAGTAGTGGTCACCAGTTGCTCCTCGTGGTTGGATACTCTGTCAATCTCAGTATTCTCTAGTAGCATGATCATATCCTCATCGGTTGAGCTCTTTCTTAGGCGAGATGCATGGAATATCGGATGAATTCCACTTAACTCATCAGGTAGCTCCAGTCGATGTTCCACTTCTCCTACCTGAGCAACAACTGAGAATGACCCTCTACACTTTAATACTAGCTTTACTCGATTTCAAATCAAGCAACCTGCTCTCCTCGTCGAAGCCTTCCTCATACTTCATTGTCGTAGGTCGTCACCGAACTCTAGTTTCGCACGGTTGAGCAATCCACCTTTCTGCAGCACTTGGGGTTTGAGTCATAGACTACTGATCAACTCACCCGGAGATGCATGTCTACCTACCTATGTCTGTCTTGAACAGCCTAGCACGAACAAGCGCTCTCTCTCAATTCTATCGCGCAATCCTCTAGGGCATTAGGTAATCTGGTAGACTTACTAATGGAAATTCTTACATCGACGGCTCATCGATCTTCCTACCCCTAACGTGCAACATCAAAGAAAATAGTGGCAACAAAACTACTACTAGCATCACAATTGAAGAATAGATACGTAAATCTAAACATGCAAGAACGTACCTGACGTTACCTCCGAGTCGGACCTAGCCTCCTCCCGGTCATAGCGAAGGCTCTAGCCCTCACCCTTTGTTCTCCTTCCTCGTACTGGAGCTTCCTACCCTCGACTTCTTGCAGTCTCTGCTCATGTGTCCTGTCTTGCCACATTCGTAGCATTTAGCCATTTGACAGTCCCTCACTCTGTGGCCCTCCTTTCCACACTAGAAACAAACATTCAGTTCCCACTTGCACTCTCCTTCATGGCCTCTGCCAAACTTGTTGCAAATCTCTCCTCTCCTTTCCATTCTCTTCCGATCATCGTCTCTCGACGCCGTACCTCCATACCCAAGTCCACCATCATTATCTCGCCTTCCTTTCCCCTTCTTAACATAAGCTCGCTCCTCCCCTTCGTATGTCATCGCCATCGCCTCCCGCTCGTCGTACAATCTTCCCGCCAGGTTAACTGCCGACCTAAACGTGCTCGTTCGGACGGCGATCATGTGCCTACGGATGTCCATCGGCAAGCCCTGAATGTACATCTTGATCTTTCGTGAAAGAGGTGTCACCTGATCCGGCACCATACGTGCCATCTCGTTGAATTTAGCGGTATATTGCTGATGTGTCATCGTTCTCGCCTCCAGCTGCAAGAACTCTCTTTCAACTTTATCCATCTCACGGTGAGGACAGAATTCCTCAATCACCAGCCTTTTCAACTCTGACCATCGCATCCTCCCGATAGCCCTGCTTCCCTCAACTTGGACGATATTGTCCCACCAGCACAGAGCCGAGTCCACAAAAGAATGGGCAGCAAACTTCACCTTCTGATCCTCCCGGCACTCGCTGATATTCAATACAACTTCCATTTCTCTCACCCATCGGTGAGCAGTAGCAGCAGTGCCGTTTCCATCAAAAGTTGGGGGCTTGCATCATTGAAACGCCCCATAGTTACAGCCTCGTGCCTCCTCCGGCGCAGGCTCTTCCTCTCCGTCCTCTTCATCATCAAAGAAAACCGTTTCAGTCTTGGGTCGTCTCCTTTCTCCCCAAGATCTACCCCTTTCCTGTCTCTCCCCATCTTTAACAGCCTTCATACTTCGGTCACCACAGATGGTAGGATCGTCTGCATAACCTGATGCACTTCCTCCCTGACCGCCTCTCTCATTAAGGCTCTCTGATTAGCCTTCTCATCATCACCCTTCTGATGAGGGGTCGCGGATTCCTCATGGGCTGCTCCTTCAACCCTAGACCTTCCTCTTGTGACCCGTCGTTCACCACCACGTCCACCACTGCCTCCACCTCATGAAGCTTTCGAAGATCTACCACCAACCATCTTCTAACACACTATAAGATTCAAGCACTAACGCGGTCATTCAAGGTAATAACTCAGTTTATGTCAAGTATAGTAAGTCCCTAATTACAGTGGCTAGTTGTGATTAGCCACTTACTTTACTCTTCATACCCCAAGCATTTCCTATCCCGACTACATCAGTATCTAAATCTACACATAGCACACAAGCCCATAACATGCGCACATAATGTCGGTTAACATTAACTTACATAAAACGTTTACATAAAACCTTTACCTGCAGGCACGTAGCTACTAGGACTGGCATCCCTTTTCCTTTTAGTCCCATTCTCAGTTTAAGATTAGGTTTTTCAAAATATTTACCCAATTCACTTAAACTTTTGCTCTGATACCAACTTGTAAGGCCCCGTTCCAGGGACGCTTACATCTGGTCATTCATTGCACTTAAAACATTATAAAATGTACATTAATTTTGCAGCGGAATTTAAAATTATCGTTTATAATTAAAAACATGTCAATTACAACATCTGTTTTCATCTCAGAATATTTGTACATCCGCATTTACTATTCAGCTATCCGTATTTGTACATGTGCATGACCATTGAACAAATACTGACAAGTATTTGTTCTTCTGCATTTACAAATGCGGACAACCGAACAAATGTTGATAAGTACTTGTACATCCGCATTTACTATTCAGCAACAAATACGCATAAGTGTTTGTTCATCCGCATTTAACAACCAATACGCATAAGTCTTTGTTCATCCGCGTTTAACAATGTTTATGACCAAACACCAATACTGGATACCAAAAAGAAATGCTGATGAAGATCAAGACATCCACATTAGTCAATGCGGATGAACAGAAGAAAATGTTGATTAGGCTTTAGACTTAGACTAGTTTCCTAATATATAGTACAAGGGTAGTTTAGTCATTTTGTAAAGGTCTTTTTGTTAGCCTATAATAGAATAGAAAACCCTACTTTGGGCATCCTTAGATAATCTGAATATTTAAAATCTTCGACAGTCTTATGTTTCAAAGGTGTCTTATTACTATATTTTGGTAAAACCCTAGCATTCATTGTAACTTTTCCCCATCATTAATACAAAGCATTTATGAGTATTATTAGCATTCAATGATCTATTTTTTATGTATTTCCGCTACATAATCACATACTTAATCATCATATTCGATCATAGTTGTTTCATATAAACTGAGATATCATTCTCGCAACCCAAACAAGTTATGTGGTCTAACAGTTGTTAGTTTGTATCTTTATGTTAGGTCATATAATTATTACACTATGTAAGATGTGAAAAAAACATAATGCAACATCATCCAAAAACAAATTTACGTATCAAGGAAATATGGTCAATAAATTTTGAGAACAATGAACAATATTTTTATATTTTTTTTATTTTTTTAGAAAACTAGTTCTATAAAAATTTATTGTATCATATTATTACGATTGATAATAGACTTGAGACATGTAAAGTAGAATACATGTCACGTGCACTTATTTAGAAAATATGAGTAGGAAAACGTTGAGAACAACTAGAACAATCTCAAACATATATAATATATATATATATATATATATATATATATATATTATATATATATATATATATTATATATATATATATATATATAATTTTATCATCACTTCTTCTAAGACTAGTTCTATAAAACTTCATTGTATCATGAGTTAAATATTAATAATAAACTAATATTGAAATTATAACGTAAACAATTATTTTATTTTTTTAAAAAACTAACTTTAAAAAGAAAGTAAACTTTGTTTAAGATGTTACTTAATTGTTTATGTTGATATAATAAACACAAGTAAATACGAGACAGAACAGAACAAAAAAAATAACAAGATAATATTTCTTTTTTAAGAATGTTACCTCATGTGATCACCCGTCTCATGAACAAGTTAAAGACATTCTCAGGCATCCTTGGTGCGTGATCATATTTATTTAATGTGTCAACTTGTTTTTGGATTATGATAAATGAATGTTTTTTTTACGCATCTACTATCATATAATAATCATGTGACACATCTTAACTATGCAAACTAGTGACATTTATAAAAGAAAATACCAAAATTAAAATAAATCATATACTCAAAGGTTGTATAATATAAATTGAAAGATAAATTTAGTTATAGAGATAAAATTCATTTTCTGTAATTTAGTATAGAAATTATTAAGGTAATCTATAAGATTAATATTGAAAACTCAAAATTTTATATAAAAGAAAAGTTACTATAAAAGTTTCAGAGAAGTAATAAGCTAAAAAGTTACCAAAATAGAACGTTTATCTTTTAAATAACAAAAACAAAAATATAATAAGAAATTTTTTTTCATGTTTTTAGTGGCAATGAAGTAGACATCACAAAGCATTGATCGTGCAACCAGTGAATATTTTGTCCGTTTGAGCACACAGCAGCCACCCATGACCCACCCTCCATCTGTCAAAAATCAAAATCCCCAAAAACATACACACACAAAAACAAGACACAAAACACAACACACAATGCAAAATTCCGATCACCGGAGATGGTAGATGGGTAAAACAGCCAGGTGGATCCGTTCACTTTTCGGGTCAAAAAAGGCCTCTTCGTCTTCAACCGGGTCGGGTACTCTAAAGCAACATAAGCCTCATGGATCATACACTGAACCGTTGGATGCTAACAAGCACGCCATAGCGGTGGCAGCCGCCACGGCTGCGGTGGCGGAGGCGGCGCTTGCGGCGGCGCATGCGGCGGCGGAGGTGGTGAGGTTAACTGCTGCCGGTGGGAGTCGGGGGCATTATGACGTGGACCGGCGGAGAGCGGCGGCGGCGGTGAAGATACAGTCACGTTTCCGGGGCTACCTGGTATCTGTTAATTATCTTTTTCACGACAAATCTATCATATATTTTTTTTGACGGGGTTTAAACCTAAGACAGACTTTTTTAACGAAATGTGTTAGCACCACCACATTGTAGAAACATTTCTTTTTTAATCTGAGATTATTTCACTCTTACATTGATTTTTGGTTAAGAATCAAAATGTTTGGTGTTTGGGTTTCCATAAATGACATTTACTAAACAAACTGTTTCCAGCTTTCAGCTTGGTGTTACATGCCTACTCAAATGACATTCGTAGAACACCCAATACTCAAACCTTCAAACGCATTGCACTTCTTACCAGAAAAACATCTAAATGATCTCCAATTTAAAAAAGAAGGAAAGAAAGAAAGAAGAAATAAAGAAGTTTAGATAAATGAGGGTGTGAATTTACTTATCTACCCATGAATGGTTATGGGAATTACGTCGGTGGTTGGAATACGTTTAATTGGAGTAATGGGTAGTGGTCGGTTTTGTTTTTTGATTTTGTAATTGATGAGACCGAGTGTGATGTCAATTTTATTTTCGACCACAAATGGTTTTTTCTTGCACATGGGTCGTGGATATCGGAACTGATTGACCAAATTATTTATCTTCCCTCTTATTGAACCACGTGAGCAGAATTAGAGTTTTATGGGTGGATTTGTAATTTGGTGGATAAATATTTCACTAAAAAGAGGATACGGATCAAGAATGGGGGAGGGGTGGGAAATACCAATACCCGGTCCTATCAACCCTCGACCCCGGTAACAAAAACCAGGTGGAGAATTAAAAAAACAATGACGACACCCTAAAAACTAGAAAAATCTTAGAAAAACTAAGAGAAAAATATTGATGTGTCAACCATGAAAAATTAGGTAAAACGAGATCACTTCCTCTCCCAAAATGAATGTAAATTATTTTATTGTGATATAGTCCATTACTCATTACTCTTACGTGCTGATTTGTTTTTTCCCTTAACATGGACATTTTGATACTAAGAAGTGAGGTTTTAAATTTTATAAGATTGCAAAAATAAGTGATCAAAAAAGTAAATGAAGAGGCTATTCTTAAAAAAATTACGGTATGCAAGGCTTAAGACGGGTATACGTACGTACATCAATTTATGAGGTGATGTTTGAATATTACCCTTTGCAATTTTCTTTAATTTATCCTCGTTGGAACTTTCTTAAATTCATCACAAAGGTCTAATTAGATATTGAATACTGAACAACACTTAATAATTCTATTTTTGTAATAATATTATATTTTCGTAATCTCACATTATCATTAAGATTTCATCGTATTACTATATTCGGTATCAATTCGGGTAAACATATATGAGAATGGTTTTGAATAATCACAAAAGTGTCAAATTCAAATATGTCCGAAGCCCTTAAAAAAATTTTAGTAAGCAGTTCTATATTGAGTTCCTATCCCATTAAGTACTGAATAATATTCGTGTTAACTTTGAGGTTTTTTTCTCTTCACACTGTATAGTTGGTTTACCGTCTTTTTGCTGTTTCTTACATTCTATTTTTTTTTAACGTATAACGTACACACATTCTCTATTCTATGTCACTACTGTTCCCATAGTTCGTGACATCAGGTCACATTGACTTAACAACAGAAAAAATATAAACAAAACAAAACAAAATTTCCTGACTTTGCTGCTGATTGTTGTTGGCATATGTAGGCTAGGAGAGCACTAAGGGCCCTTAAAGGATTGGTAAAACTTCAGGCACTCGTTAGAGGCCGCATCGTTCGAAAACAAAGTGCAGACATGCTTAGGCGTATGCAAGCCATGGCTCGGGTCCAGGCCCGAGTCTGCGCTACTCGGGCTTCCATTTCAGCCTCACCGCGTTCAAGCACTAGGTCCACTAACTCACACACTCGACCTGTAAGTGTCCGCTATTCATTTTGACCCACTCATTTGGTCACATCTACTTGTTTGACAATAATATGTCATTCTTTTGCTTGTGATTACAGAAATCTACTGGTGTGAAAGTCCCGTTAATAGATGAACAGTTAACAGCGCTGAATTGGTTAGAAAACTGGATGGAGAATACATCTTGGTGCAGTAAACGATCTCAGCCCGATGATGATAGAAGTGACAAAGTTCTTGAAGTTGATACTTGGAAGCCTCGTCTTAATCCCAGACCAAGTAGCAACTCGACCCACGACTTAAATTCCACCCCCCCAAAACCATGGAACCCGGTCTCCAGACAGGTCTCCCGGCAAGTGCTCCCATTGGGTTCAATTATCCGTCAAGAAGCCGAGAAAAAAGTATCAACAGCCGAAAACACCCCTCGGAATCCTTCCCCTGCTTCTAGGCCCGGAAGTAGTCATAAAAGAAGTCCTTTTAGGGAATACTCGCGAAGCGTATTCGGTGACTACCCGAGTTATCCAAACTACATGGCTAACACAGAGTCATCACGGGCTAAACTACGGTCCCACAGCGCTCCAAGACAGAGGACTCGGTTTGAAAAACCGGGGTCTCCTAGACGGCTTTGGGATTATTCAGATACCGTCTCGGAGAGAGGTTTTCGATGGTAGATTAAGTGGCGATTTGAACTCTAAAACTAGTTATTGAGTTGCATAAAATGAAGTTTGTTACGTTGTCTTTATGTATTTAGTGTTTGTGCCATTTGAACTCAATCGTTCACTCAACATTTTATGGTACTGTTTTTGAAGGTGTGACCTATAGTAAATTCTAGTGGAACTATTGAGTGAAACAATGTAGGAAAGTAGCCTGAATTGTGGGGATTTGTGGGAGTAACATTATTTATTGTTGTGTTCAGTGGCGGAGCTTGAACGTCTCCGTAGTGAGGGAGGGGGCGAAATTAAATTTTTTTAAGGGGGCAAACTTGATATTTATATAAAAATTTACACTACCGTACCAAAAATTTATACTAACAGGCTAAAAATTAACACTACCGGCGAAAAAAATAGGGGGGGCGGCGCCCCCCCGGCCCTCACTATCCTTCGCCCCTGATTGTGTTTCACAATATTATGTCGCAAAGTGATGCCAGCCTATGAGCGATGATTTGATTATCACTCCATTACATCAAATATTCGATGTAAAATAAATAGCAAGTTTTGTTTACAGAGAGGAGATTACTGTAACTAACAAACAGTATCTTCTTTTATGCGCACGGTACAACCTTTGTCGTTTCTCTTTTAACCTATATTGCTAAGCATTTGTTAGGTGTAGAGAGAGTAAGGTAGCGTTTGTTGTGTAGGAATGATGGGCGGAATGAAATGAACCATTAATGGTGAATGAATAAAGATATATTTGATTAGTGGAGGTAATGAAATGAACCATTACGTAGTTAATTCCATTCCCTCAAATTCATTCCATCGACTTCTTTTTTTCATTCCATCCCTTATTTCATCATTAGTCACTAACACCACCCACTCACACGCCACAACAACCACCACCGACCACCAAGATCACTCGTCACCAGCAACCACCATTGGCCACCATTGCGGCAAGCCACCACTACCCCGGGAACATCATCACCGGACACAGCCGTCGCCGCCGGACACCATCGAAGGCCACCACCACCAGCCACGGCCGGTATCGGAAACCACGGTCGTCGAAAACAACCGCCGGCCAGCACCGCCGCCGGAAACCACCCTCGGGCCATTGTCGCTATCGTCTGAAACCACCACCGGCCACCATCACCATTGGAAACCACCACCGGTCACCGCCACCACCAGGAACCATCACCGCAAGAAACCACCTCCGGAGGCCACCACTGCCATCGGGAACCACCACCGCAAGAAACCACTGAAGGCCACCGCTGCCTCTAGAAACCACCTCCGGCTACCACCACCGTCGGAAACCACCTCTGGCCACCACCTCCATCGGAAACCACTGCCGGAAACTACCGCCGGAAACCACCACCGGCCACCACCCCTGCTCGCCATCACCATCATAACTACTTTACATTTCATTGTTTCATTTTTTCATACCTAATAAACAACACAAAGTAATGATTCATTATTAGTAAGGGATAACCAAACAGGACAATGGAATGTAATAATTCTTTTCATTTTCTCATCTGTTCCATTTCCTCATTCATTCCATTCTTTTGTCATTTTCATTACCCGATACCAAATAGACCCTAAGTTTGTGGGCGACTAGTGGTCTCAAAGAGGTTAGTCCCCGCCTTCCTATTTTTGGGTAGACTGGGGCAGTGGGTTCCCACATGCTCGGTACCTTTCTTCATCATCTTCTTCAATGTCGTTGGCTTTGTGTAAAGCGTTGTAGGCCAAGTTGGTGATTTTTGTGGCTTTGATCATTCCATGTTGTAAGAATTTGTAAGGGATATGGAGCCTTTCCACCACCGGATCTTACTCGCATGGGTTGCCTTGATGGCGACAACGATGGTCTATCTTCTTTAAGAGATTTAGGCTTCTTAACCATGGGGTTGTGGTGGTGATGTCTGTAATTGTTGTCTCTTGCCACTTTTGGTGGCGTCTATGTCGATGTGCCAACTGTGAACTTGGTTGTTTCCATAGGTACGATGCTTTGTGGTTTGAATTACTAAGGTTTTCTTATTGAGGCCTCTGTATGTCTAATCGTAGCTTCTTTGGATTGATGATTATGAACTAAAGTTTGTCTAATACTACTTTATTTTTTATCATTTTCAAAATGTTCTACTAAAGTTTGGCACTAGTATCATATAAAACTTAAGCATATTGATTATCTATTTAGAAACTTACCATTCACCGCATCATTATTGTTTTGAGCTTGTTACACATTAATGTTAAAAGCACCCCTTTGAGCCATTGGAATTGTGTTAATAAGCTGAGGGCATCGATTGCGGAAACGGTTCGGGTCACTGTATTGATAACATGCATGATCCTAGGTAGTAACAAGAGGAGATTGAGCAGCAAGTGAACTAATCATAGCCTTAGCAGCATTCCTACATACATTATAAGTATGAACAAAATGACCATAGTTGATGCACCGATGGCACTAAGTGTTAGTAGGATGATAATACATGAAAGTATTAAATTAAGGAAAGGTTCATGTCTAAGGCTTTTTGACTGGGGCTTTGTTAATGGAAAGCAGTTAAAATGTCATGCAACTTGATGAATCGGGACACCAGGGTTAACCATAACAATTTTTTATGACTTAGCCTTCCTTTTCTTATTCTTGGAGGATTCAGGCTCTTTTTTTTGCCTTTTATGTTTCTAATTCTCAATAGCCTTCTTACTACCCATCCTTGTCAAGGACCCAACCTTTATATGATTATCAGTTGACTAGGCAGCTAGATAGATAGTTTCCTCCAAAGTTTTAGGGTTTCTACCCCTAAACAGTATCTTGGATTTGTAATGGAAGATCAATGATGTACTTTTGATAACTCAAAAGAGAGGAGTGACCAAATGAGGAACACGTAAGCTTAGCTCATCAAACCAGTTAGTGTGAGCTAAGTTTTCACCATTATCTTAAGCCAATTCCTAGAATTTAGCTTCCAACTTCATGATATCATTTCTTGGGCAAAACTCCCGAGTCATGAGCTCATTAACTTTATCTCAACTTATAGTCATCAAGCTTTAGCACCTTGGGTACGCTTTGCCCCGTATCTCCAAGTGAGTGCTCTCATTTAAAGAAAATTGGTAGTATAGCAGACCTTTAGATTCTCAAGACATTCACTATTAAGGAAGGTATTTTTGATGCTCTCAAACCACTATAGAAGAATAGTGGCTCCTTTACTTCTATAGAATTTAATGGGGTTGCAAGAGCTGAATTGCTTGTAAATACAAGTTGGAAGAAGCTCGGGTTGTCTAAACATCATCCATTATGGATCACAAGTTTGATTTTGTTAGGACCTGGTATTTGAACGAATACCTAGTGATTAGCGTGTAAACCAGATCAAATAGTGTGGAATCCTATTTGATTGGCGATCCAATCAGTGAGAACACACGAAGAATCAATAAAGAATTGAAACTAACGTTAGAAATCGATTGGAAATCGATCTAATGTGTTCTATGAACTTGGAGAATGAATTGGGAGGCTTCTGCACGGATAGGGTACGTCTGGAATTGTAGTGAATGAATGCTCTACGTTTTTCACGAATTAGATTGTATTTATAGGTTAGTATTGTTCATTCGGGTGACTGGACCATAAGCATGGTTCAGTCGTGTGATTGAACCATGCGGTTGTTCCATCCGCACGACTGAGTGTTCAGTCGTGCGACTGAGTTAATCTTATGTGTCAATCATACGACTGATCCAGTCTCCTGGTTCAGTCGTGCGACTGAGTCAATCGTATGAAGTTATTCATGCGTGTGGTCCATTCGTATGGGCCATTCGCATGAGAACTTCATTATGTTAAGTTTGAATGTATTAATTAATAAACATTATGTGTAACCATTCACACAACTACTATCCTAATTAACCAATTCATTAATGAAATATTAGTCATTACAAATCACAAACAATCAATATCATTTCATTAATCATATCAAATTACATCAAAATCAGATAAACAAGATCTATTACATTTCATATCATGATCTAGGGACATACATGTATGAACAAACTCCCCCTTGGACCTAGATCTCTCTAATGTCTTGTTTTCTGCATCACCTCCGCATATTTCTTGTACTTGTCCTCTTTTGTGACTCCCGCGTGAATCTCAAACGCGAAGCAGAGTCTTATGACATTTTGGAACTAGAGGGCTTGTACAATATCTTGCGTATCATAGAACAATGGCCACTTGTATAGCGTGTAGACATCTTTTTCTGACAAGTTGGTAAGCCATATTGGGTCGAATACCCCGATCGTATCCATTTGGCCCTCCTTGTTTAGGACTATGACCGCTTCTGCTGTTTTCCAATCGTTGTACCACCACCTAAAGTGTGGAGTGAAGTCCTGTGGCATTTCCCTAAGTGGGATTCTTGACATTGTGCGTGGAGGACTCCACCTCAACACTATCTTCGGCTTTCCAGTAATGGCATCAACCTCAGACCTTATGATATACCTTGTAGGCTGTTGGGGTCTAAAGTTAACCCACCTAGTGTGGTACTCCTTCTTTAGGGCAGCCTCGAACCAGCCTGACATCTTCCTCGGGTCAGCATACAAGAGCTTTAGTTTAGCCAGCTGGTTGAACTCAAAACTGGTAGAGTCTTCAGATCATGTGGGAATCTGAAGTACTCTATGCCCTTTTCTCTCTTAACTGCATATACATTAAGATCTTCAAAATACGCCCACGCTATGATCCCGCCAGTCACCTTATGATGTTTCTTGACTCTGTAGAGTTTGGTGTAGGCATCCTGTTTCGGTGCTGTGCGTTTGGCTCTAACTTCTTCAAAACACGCAGCCCACACAGCCTTTCGAATATCTACATCATCAATTGAGGCTTGGGCCGTTTCCTCTACTTTCTCCGACTCTAGCTCCATCTTGTCTAACACCTTAAAAGTCTTGCTGACGAGGGATTCACCCAGATTGGGGACCACATTTCCCTCATTGTCAGCGTACTAAGGGTAGTGCTTGGCAGTGACATCTTCAATCTCGATTCATCAACATCGTTGAGCTCTTCGTCACTAGTCGAGTCGCATGTCAGAGCATTCTTCACTATCTCATCTGGATTGAGCTTGAAAATTTCTGCGAGTTGCTCGTGATAGGTCGTGAATTATTTCCCCTTCTTCAGGGGTATAACTCATCGACCTCCTTATGATCCCTTGCAGATCAAGAATCATTGTTAGCTGAGTCTTGACCTGCTGAAGGGGAGCAACATCAAACTCATCCCTTTGATATTTGGATCTGTTTGATTTACACATTCAACATTCAACCATTAGTATTCATCAAAACAGAAATGCGTTAAACTGAATTTAAACATTAAATACATAGATTTCAATACATGATTCAAATACAAAAGTAATTTAGTACATAAACATCTAATCTTTACTTTCGTCCTGTATCATCGTCTCGTCACTTGGTGGAGCCGAGGAAGAAGCTGGTTGGTCTTGTATGTTCTTGGACCTCCTTTCTTGACCTGAAGCAGAGGCCGATGCAGCTGCATCTCCTCCTGATGTATCATCATCATCCTTCTCCTCTGTCCTTTCTTCTTCTGTCCCCTCATCCTCCTCTATCTCATCATCCACATCATCACTTTCATCATCATCATCTCTGTCTCCCTCTTTGATCTTCAGGGCTCTTCCTTAGATCCCTTTAACTTTAACATGATTGTCTTCTTCGCCTTCTCCAATCCCTCTATCTTCCTGTTTGATGTGACACTATATGCTTGGAGTTAGGCTATCTCAGGCTCTGAGCAGCCATCTGTTGGGCCTGCTCCTTTGTCACTCTAACCTGCTCTTCTATCTGGTGAGACTTAGGAGCAGTAAGATCAGCAAGCTGACGGATCTGAGCCGCCTTCTCCTCATCTATCTGCTAATAGGCGCATCACCATCCTTTTGAGCGCAGACAGCTGTTCCTCTACACCATTGGAGGTAGAGGTATACATATGGATGAGATGGATGGGCTGAGGATCCAGCTTGGTGGGTAGCGGTAGTGGTGGTTGCTGTAGTGAAGATGGGTCTGTGAAGTGGTGGAGGTGATGTAGGAGTGAAAGTATGGTGGTAGAATGGAATCTGTATAGTGGTGGGAGGTGTGGTGGTGGTAGTAGTAGCTGTGGTGGCTGTGGCTGTGAAGTGGTTGTGGTGGTGGCAGATGTGGTGGCTACGGTGGTGGATGGTATGCTTGTGGAAGTGGTAGGGTGGTGGCAGATGTGGTTGTGGAGGTACGAAGGTGAGACGTCTTTTCTTCTTCTTCTGGCCATGGGGTTGAGACATCCTTTTCCTCCTCGTTCCCGTTGAGGTGGATGCTCCCCCTACAACCCTGCTAGTTGGCTCTGGTACATAACTCGGATCCGTGGCTGTCTCTCCTGAGTCTTGTGGGTGTTCACCAACCACCCTTAGCCCATGTTCCGTGGGAACAACCTTGCTTCCCACAGTCCGTGTTAAGGGCTCCTCTTCCGACTCCTCTTCCCTCTCATCAGGAACAAAATCCTGATGGAAACCAGCAGACTCAGTTCCATCATGGGTGGATGGTGGAGATGGTATATCAGTGGTAGTGGCCCTAGATGGAATGGGGCCTGTATCTCCACCATCACCACTATCGTCTCATCGTCGTCATCAACTGGTAGACCTATAGGTTCAGAATCAGAGTCACTGTCATCATGACGCCATTTTCATCTTCCCGGCGCCACATAATTCTCGTTTGCCAAATGGCCAATCAACCTCTTCACTAGGGGCTTCACTTGTTTGCCCCT
Source organism: Flaveria trinervia (assembly GCA_025506515.1). Classification (NCBI taxonomy): domain Eukaryota; kingdom Viridiplantae; phylum Streptophyta; class Magnoliopsida; order Asterales; family Asteraceae; genus Flaveria; species Flaveria trinervia. The sequence continues at coordinate 57,350,072 of CM046453.1, forward strand.
ATACACCCTCATTCGACCCAAGGTCATGTCATCCATAATTTCCAAAGTAAATGCATCATGACTCTCTTGGGAGAGGGAGAAGTGGCTTGTCATTGAAGATTAGCTGTAGAAACCTGGGGTACATACAAAATCCTTCCTTCCCTTTTGCTTCCAGGTTCTCTATCAAATAGGAAAAGATCATACTCGAGAAGCTGAAAGGGTGGTTCAGCACCAGTGCCACGAAGGCATTTTGAATCTGATCTGATAGATCATCGAACCCACCCCTCCTCGAAGCAATGCACTTCAGAATCACATGTGCCAAGTATTTGTACTGAGGGCACAGGTTGCTCTTATTGAGCACACCCGAGTTTATGTCCCCTGCGTACTTGATTCTGAGGAAGCAGCCCCTCACAGTCAGTGGATGTAATTTGGTGGGGTGATTCGTATCGTCCCCAAATTCAAGAACTTTCTGGAAATCAGCAGCAGTAACCTCGATATCCTGACCCAGAATGGAGCTCCGTATACTGTACGGCTCATGAGAGCGATCAACTGAGGCATTCTCCCAGAATGCCTGGTGTAATGACCTGTAGGGCGTGCAAGGTGTAGATATAGCCTTATGTATCCGGGAGCGTCTAAGGAAGGCTATAATCTCTGTGAACTTGGCCCCGTTCCGAGTAGTATGATCCAAGTGAGCACATATGTTGTGCTTTGGGTTAATGGACCATCTATCAGCCATTTTTCTGAAACACAAGACACAGAATCATTAGTACATAATACATCAAAATTCAGTTCTAAGTGTAATGTTTAAATTCATTCTGATTCATTCATGCGAATGAATCATGCGACTGGAGTCAGTTGCTTGTTCTTTCGTGCGACTGAGCTCGTTCGGGTGAATGAGACATGTGACTGAGTTCAATCTGCTGACTGAGTCTGCGATTGGTTCAGTCGGCCGACTGAACTCATTCGCCTGGTTCATTCGGCCGATTGACCCAATCGCAAGATTCAATCGTGCGATTGGAGTTCATCCGGACGACCAGTCGCTTGTCCCACTGTTTAGTCGCCTGTGGTTCGAATCTTGACCAATTCAAGTAATTTAACATGGTTTAATGGTCCATTAGACTCGCCATCTTGTCACTAATAACCTGTTAAAATTAATTTTAACATTTTGCTTAGTTTATGTAGGTTATTAGGGCATTTTTCAGTCCGTTCTTGTTCATTCGAATATCACATATTTGGATTCAAGATCTTCTGATTTCGGTAAGATTTAACTGCAATGTACCTGTATAATCGTCAATCGAGCGTCAGAGAATCAACATCAATATGAACACAAGATCTCTAGAAATTTTGGCAGAGTAACGGGAAGAAATGCGATTTGGGTGTGATTGAGAGTGATGAGTACAACGCGATCGACTGAGGCCCTTTAATACTAAAACGAAGTTCCATTGGCCGACTGGCCTCATTCGCTCAGTTCATTCGGGCAATTGAGGTTCAGTCGTGCGATTGGTTCAGTCAGTCGGCCGACTGAGTCTCAGTCGGTCGACTGACTCATTCGTGCCTTTCATTCGCACCCTCAGTTAACCAACTGAGTCTCAGTCGGTCGACTGACTCATTCGCACCCTGTCATTCGGTCGAATGGATCATTCTTATACGCCATTCGGGTGAATGACTAAATTTCATGTCCAGTCGTGCGAATGGGATCCATTCGCATGGTTGGTCCATATTCATGGTCCAATCATGTGAATGGGTCACACTTAGTAAATGTTCTCCCATTTTGAACATTTTACTTTTAAGACCCTTTTAACTTTTGAAATAAACATTATGAGTTTTTGATCATCTCAGACATGATCATTTTAACCAATTTAGTCACCTCAGACATGACTCTTTTAAACACTTTGTCACCTCAGACGTGACTGCTTTAAACTTGAAAATTCATGTGGTCATCTCAGACATGACCTTTTAGTGAGTTAATCCCTTATCTATTTTCATGATGTAGTCCGGCAAACAAAAAAAACCAAAAGACTAAGTGAATAATAATAAAAAGTAAACTATGTACCAAAAATAAAGACTTGTTTTTGGCTTTTTGTGAGAGATAAATCCTAAGATAGAAATCTACGGATTTGGTTCCGGAATAGGCAGCTTCAACTTAGATTTCCACACCTGGACCAATTCAATTTTGGAATCATACAGGCAAGTCAAATCATTTGGGACTTGTTGTCAAAATCTTTTGATGCTCTATTCTTGGTTTTCATCCAGAGTCGGTAGCAACTTTTAGGAAATCATACTGGAACTATTAGATTACCACATTGATTTGAACTTTCAAGAATTGCAGCCACAATAATTGTCAGTATATTTGTCCTCTTAAATCCATACACAGACTTTTGACGCAGACTGGCGATAGATTAGGTTTAATTGTTTCAACTAACATTTGTGGATCCCACACTTATATGGTATTCAACATTCCTCGGAGCTTTTGAGCGGTCTACGGGTATTTTTACAAGAAGAGACTATTCTTAGAGATTTTAAAGAGAAGCCAATCCTCAGTTAGTGCCATCGCACAGCAGAGAGGCGGCAAACAACAATGAATTCTAGAATATCTAGGTTATGCTTATCCTCAGGTCAGTGCCATCGCACAGCAGAGAGGCACACAACCTATCTCCTTGTTAGAGCAGCTTGATTTTATTTTGTACAAAATGCACCAACAACATAAGTCATTAGCTTGATAGCATTTTTCTTTCATTTTTTTCGTGCTTTGCTTTATTTATGGTCATCCGCACACATTTGTGGCGTTTACAAGCTCATTACCCCTTATTCGAATATTGTTGTGTGTAACCAGTGATAAGATGGAAGCCCACAGTCAGTTGAACAACTTAGTTTGATCTTGAAATCACCAGTCAGGTCTTCTCATCTATTGTGCTGAATCTACCGACATATATTTGTGATCTAGCAACCTCTTGATCTACTCTCTATGTGTTACCTTCATAGTTACCAGTTTTTCTATCATCTTCCCTTTTTGTATTGCTTAGACTACACAGACTTATACTTTGAATTTTTGCATCTTTCTAAATAAAATTTAAGTCCCTCTTGATTGTGTTCTGTGTACTATCATATTCCAAAGGGTTTGAATCGGTATCACAGATACGATCTACCTTATATCAGCTTTTTGTAAAATGTTACTTGCTGACTTATTCCCCCCTAAAATACTAACATCATAACTGGTTTAATTATTTTAGGATTTTAATAAACAACATAATACCATGAGTTTAAATTTAAAACGGACTAAAGTGAAATAAAATGAAAGAATTACTAAGCTACATCGGACTACATATGATCATCATCAGAAATACATCACTTTGCTTTTTAACACCGTTGACCTCTAGCAGATATTGAAAACGTGGTTTATCAAAGGCTTTAGTATAGAGGTCAGCGCGTGAAAATCGTATTAATTTTTACCATATCAATTAAGTTTTTTTCAAAACAATCTCTTATGAAATGGTATTAATACCGATATGTTTGGTCTTTGGATGGGGAACCGATTTTTAGTTACTGCAATTGCGCAGAGTTATCAACAAAAATAGGAGTAGAAGAAAACTTTAAACCGTAATCCCGCATTTGCTGTTGAATCCAGATGATTTGTGAACAGCACTTGCAGCAGCAACGTATTCGGCTTCACAGGTTGACAATGCACCGATGTCTGCTTCTTACACTGCCAGGTAACTAATCTTCTCCAAAGAATTGACACCCTGCTGATGTAGACTTGTAATTCATCTTACAGCCCCCGTAATCCGAGTCACTATACGCCGTGAGCTCAAAGTCATCATCTTGAGGATACCACAACCCAAGTGTGGGTGTACCCTTCAGATAACAAATATCCTCTTGACCCCGATCAGATGGTTGACCTTAGGCTTAGCCTGATATCTAGAACGTAAACATGTAGCATACATGATATCAGGTCTTGAGGCAGTGAGATACATGAGGGATCCAATCATTCCTCGGTACATTATGGCATCTACAAGATCTCCATTTTCATCAGGTGCTATACGTGATTCGTAGCAAGTGGAGTCCCAGTAGCAGAAGCATTCCTCCATGTCAAAACGACTGAGAATGTCTCCTACATACATGGTCTGATGTAGAAATATCCCATTTGGAGTCTGATCCACCTGTAACTCGAGAAAGAACTTCAACTCCCCCATAGCACTCATCTCAAATTCTTTCTTCATAACTGCTTCAAATTCTTTGCATAACTCTTCGTTCTTTGAACCGAAGATCATGTCATCGACATAGATCTGTACGAGCAGTAGGTCGCCATTTTTTTTCTTTGATGAACAGTGTGCAGTCAATGACTCCCCTGCGAAAGCCGTGTTTCTCAAGATGAGTAGAGAGTTTCTCATACCAAGCTCGTGGAGCTTGATGAAGCCCGTATAAAGCCTTGTCGAGTTTGTAACTCTATCCCGTTGATAAGGATCTTCAAATCCCTCGGTTGACTGACATAGACTGTTTCTCTGATTTCCCCATGAAGGAATGCACTCTTCACATCTAATTGGTAGACTTTAATCTTCATGTACGATGCATAGGCAAGGAAGATGCGAATGGCTTCCCTCCGTGCCACGGGTGCAAACACTTCATTATAGTCAATTCCCTCGACTTGGCGAAATCCTTGAACCACCAATCGAGCCTTGTTCCTATAATGACTCCTTGGTCATCTTTCTTGCATTTTAAAACCCTTTTGGTGCCAATGACCTTAGCACCTTTAGGTCTATCAACACAGAGTCCATACACCTAACTTCTTGAACTGAAGAAGTTCTTCTTGCATGGCACTCACCCATGGCCTCATCATTTAGTGCATCACTGACGTATTTTGGCTCAAACTGTGAGACAAAAACCGATAAGCACCATCATGAATATATCCCTTTTCCATAACTGAGGCGTAATCAGCTGAGTATAGCTGATTTCAGGTTTGTACTCCTGATCTGACATCCCCATGACATTGTTTAGGGATGATAGACGTTTAGTCGTGATCCTGGGTAGTAGGAACAGCTACCTCAGAGCCAAGATTATGAACATTTGGTTCTGCAGCTGAGGTAGTTGGAGTTTGAGGCTCCGAAGTCGAAGGTACATCACTGGTAGATGCTGTGGACTTTCAGGAACTGGAACTGTTCCTCCTGGCTGTTCTGGTCATCTTCTTCAGCTTCATCTTCAGAGGAGGAGTCACTATCGTCGACTACTCCCCTGACTGAGTAGATGATCCTCCTAGTGAGCTTGATGTTGGTGTATTCAAGATATCATACATCATCGTGTAGCTAACTCGTCATTCTAGGGAGAGAGAGATGTTGAAGGACTTGAAGAATCCATCATAGTCGAAGAAATAGGCGGGTCCTTTGCCAGTAGGTGGTGTAGTATACGCTGAACGTTAACATTACACCACACTTCTACTAGACCCGTTGAGTTGTTGTAAACCCTCTTGTTCAGAATGTTGTACCCTAGAAAGATTACTTCACCCGCCTTCTCGCTGAATTTACCTTCTTGTGTTTTCTTCAGAAGTGTGCACGGTGCGCCAATGGTTCGAGATACTCCAGATTCAGTTTGCGTCTTTGTAGTAGCTTGTAACATGTCTTGCTGTGATGCTTGACAATCAGAACTCGATTCAGTGTATAACATGCATTAGCAACTGCTTCATTCCAAAATTGGATAGGCGGTTTCGAGTCTGCCAGCATAGTCCGTGTGTCTCAATCAAGCTTCTGTTCTTTCGCTCAGCAACACCATTCATCTGAGGCGTGTAGGCAGAAGTTGAATGTACAATACCCTTTTCCTTGCAGTAAGCCTCCATCCACTGGTTCTTGAATTCCGTCCCGTTGTCTGAGTGTACTTGTCTAACCTTTAGCTTGTAGAGAGATTCAATGTGGTTACTAACTCCTTGAAGGACTCAATGTTTCTGATTTGGACTTCAGAAACATTACCCACGAGAACCTTGAGTAGTCATCAGTAACCAAAACAGTACAAGTCGCTCCTATGCTCTTTGTACGACTGGACCAAACAGATCCATGTGAAAAAGTTCAAGAGGAAGTTCTATTGAATGAATTTTCTTTTCCTTATGAACTTCTTCGTCTGTTTGCCTTTCTTGCAAGCTACACAAAAATCAGGAAGCTGGAAGTTCTTGACATTAACTCCTCTCACCAGATCCTTCTGAATCAAGTGATTCATCTTCCTTTGACTAATGTGTCCCATTTCCTATGCCAGGAGATGGAATCCTTCTCAGTAGCTTTAGATAGAAAACACTGAACCTCCTATCCGTTGCAGCAGCGTTGTCAGATCCAAAACATAAAGGTCTTTATATCTTGAAGCCGTCATCAAAACTTGGTCTTCTGGGATCACGTAATCTTTCTTGAGCACGTAACACTTCTTGTCGTCGAAGATGACTTTAAATCCCTTATCGCAGATTTGGAAACAGAGAGTAAGTTATTTTGAAGTGTTGAACATAGTTCACCTTATCAAACTTAACTTTCTGATTCCCACTTCTCCCTGAGCTGTGATATATCCTCCCTTGTTTCCAGCAAACGAAACATGCCCTCCTTTTATTTGCTTGATGTTAGATAAAAGAGCCCTGTTTCCTGTCATGTGCCTGGATGCTCGCGTCTATAATCCACGTATTAGTTTCAGCACTGTAGCGAACACCCTACACATACAATGTAAAGGATTAGTTTAGGTTAGGAACCCAAGCCTTTACTGGCTTGGGTTTCCCAGAGGCATCACACATCATAAATTCAACCCATTACCCTTAGGGTGAGGGTAGCCCAGGTTCCTTCTTGTCATCATCATCAGATACAGAGGTTGACTTCTTTTTCCATAAGCCAGATTTGTGCAATGCTGTTTGTGATACACAGTCGACTGGCTAACGGGTTGAACTTTATGTGCACTAGTTCTTCTAGGTGGAGTTAAAGAACTCCTCTTAGAAGACCTAGGTTTTGGGTCCTGAAGTTCAATCTTTTTCCTAGGTGTCTGATAAAGAAAGCAATAGGAAGCAATGTTTCCACATTCTCCACAGTTTTAGCATGACCTGCTATGAACTTTATGATTAAACTTTCTTTGTGGAGACGTGTGTGACACTCTAGTAACATCACTTACTTTAGGTTTTGACTCTGGTTCTTTTGATGTTTTCCTTGTTTACATAGTTAACTGTTTTAACATGTTAAATCTTTTTTCCTTTTGGTTAACTGGTTTTGACTATTTGAAGTCCTGTTAGGTTCTGATTTGACTCTGTTTGACCCTGACTTTAAGTTAACTTTTCAAACTCTTTTTCCAGATTAGCACAAGGCAATTTACCCTTAGCCTTTGACGTGGCCTCCTTTTGTTTGTTTCCAGAGTCAATGGTTGAACATGAGGAATCTGGATCACTAACAAGAGGAGTAGACACACATGATCCTTGATGGGATTGTCATTTACAGGTCTACTCTTAGTGTTCATCAAGGTCTCAGATGGTGGTGGAACCACTTTGTAACCCAAACCCTCCCCATTGTTTCTTTCTCTCACTAAGTGTTGGACTATGTGTGATGAACTTGTCCAACTGTGCAGTTTCTGTTTTAATGAGTTTACTTCTACTTCTATAACTGCCTTTTGCTTCTTAGTGTCTTCTAGGGAGTTTAGATAGTACCTAATGTCATTAGCTTGGTTAAATGCAACTACTTCGGTTTCCTAAGCTGTTTAGTCAAAAGGTCTATCTTTTCTTTGTAACTATGCTCATTTGTTTTAATACTCGATTCGCCTCAGTGCACAGTTGTAAATCTTTTACCAAGTTATCATTATGATCTAATAACCTAGCAAATTCTCCTCTATGCTATTTCTAAATGTATTACAATCAGAACAAGCATGATTATTAAACTTTTGGTCAGTGGTACTTACCTGAGTTGGTTCAGAAGCATTAGCCATCAACAGCATCAGATGTCTCTGGTTGGTGATTCTGTCTTTTCTGTCGTTGCTTGGTAGTCTCCTCTTTAGGCTTGTAGCTAACCTCAGATGCAGTTGTCTCTTCAATATTAGACATCGCTATATCAACTGCTAGATATCCTTCACTTGCAGAATCATCATCAAAGTCTTCTACACTTGCAATGTTTGATTCCCTGGAGAGACAAACCTAAAGCTCCAGTCCTGTCCTTCATCATTATGAGCAGTCAAGGCTTTGGATCCTTGCTTGATGAAGTAGAACTAGTAGCTTGCTTGTCTTGACGAGTGAAGGACGAGAATGGGTTCCCGTTTCCCGTCTTCTTTGGCTTAACACATTCTCTCTTGAAGTGCCCCTTCTCCCACAGTTAAAGCAGGTCACTTTGCTCTTGTCAAAGCCAAATGTGGTATCCTTAGTAGCTACCAAGTTCTGTCCAGTCTTTTTCACAAACTTCTTCGCTCTCCGGACAGCACTAGCTAAGGCCCACATTATGTCCACTCTCTCAAGCTCCATTTCGTCCATCTGCTCATAGTCCTCGTTTGCCAGATGACAGTTTCCAATCTTCCCAGCAACAAGTCCATCATAAGAATGAACCAGTGCAGCCAAAAGATCCATGTGTTCTCGAGCTACTTCTACCGTCACATTACCAAGGTTCTCGGTATTCAGTCTAGTAGCTTTTATTTCAGATCTGATATGATGGGTACAAGAAGACCCCGACGTGTCTGATCTTGAAGGAGAAGCATGTGAAGGACCCGATGAGCTAGACACAAATGCAGTCTGGAGAGGTGCTCCAGATGTCTTAGCTTGAGGTGTGGCATTGTACAAAGCTGGATTCTGAGAATACGAAGACTTCTGAGCTCTGTACTTCATCCTAAGTGCTTCTTCTCGCAGCTTTAGAATAAAGTCATTTATATCTAGCTTTGCCAGCATTCCATTCTATCTCAGGTTAGACACGAATGAAGCCCACTTTTCTGGCAATCCGTCTGCAAAGTTAGCAACTTTCTCTTCCATGGTAGTAGCCACCCATGTGTATGCAGTTCACTCATCAGATGGTAGAATCTATCTATAACATCGTCAAACTCTCGTTTCCCATTGATGAGAAGTTATCGAATTCCTTCTTTAACTCCTTAGCCTTAATTGCCTCAACGAAGCATTCCCGTTGTACCTCTTTTCCAGCTCATCCCATAGTTTCTTGGACTGCTTATTCTCTAAGTACTGGTGAAAAATGTCTTTAGGGATAGACTGTGTAATCAATGCATAACCCTCTTCTCTGCATTATATTTAACTTTCTGCGCGTCTGTCATCCCTCCTAAGGTTAGCTTTACTCCATCGGCTCCACCGGCGTACTATACCAATCTCGATAGCTTCCCACAGATTCGGATCCACTCCATTGAGGTAGATCTCAAAACGTTGTTTCCAGTGGGGAAACTCATCTAATGTTAAAAGCTTTGGTGATCACTCTCAAGTAACAGCAGGTTCTGGATCCTAGAGTCCTTCCTAGTAGTAAAGGCTGACATTTGATCTTCCATGGCGAATAACTTTAAGTCAACTTACACAAACTGTCAACTAGTGTGACTGAAGGATGCGATTGGGCTATCCGTGCGAATGAACTATGCGAATGGTTCAATCGTGCGGCTGAACTAAGCGATTGGTTCAGTCGTGCGAATGAAGCTGATGCATATGAACACTACGAACGAATGGTTCAATCGTACGAATGGCGATGCGACTATGTCCAATCGTGCGTCTGAGCAATGCGAATGAAGTCCAGTCGGGCGAATGGCTCCCTCGTGCGACTCAAGCTGCTGTTTTGCGAAAATTTCTAGGTTAAACGTGTTTTAGACGTAAAAGTTCGAACTTTCGCAAGGTCTAATCGCCTAAGTCCGTAGAAACCAAACTTTGATGAGCAGGGAATGTCCAAGATCACTTCTGACACAAAAAATTGCGTTTTTAGTGCAAAAACACAAGCTTTTTATCAATCTTGATTGAATCACACGTAATCAAGAGCCAAAGCTCTGATACCACTTGTTAGGACCTGGTATTTGAACGAAATACCTAGTGATTAGCGTGTAAACCTGACCATAGTGCGGAATCCTATTTGATTGGCGATCCAATCAGTGAGAACACACAAAAATCAATAAAGAATTGAAACTAACGTTAGAAATCGATTGGAAATCGATCTAATGTGTTCTATGAATTTGGAGAACGAATTGGGAGGCTTCTGGACGGCTAGGGTACGTCTGGAATCGTAGTGAATGAATGCTCTACGTTTTTCACGAATTAGATTGTATTTATAGGTTAGTATTGTTCATCGGGCGACTGGACCATAAGCATGGTTCAGTCGTGCGATTGAACCATGCGGTGATCCATCCGCACGACTGAGTGTTTAGTCGTGCGACTGAGTCAATCTTATGTGCGATCTAGTCTCCTGGTTCAGTCGTGCGACTGAGTCAATCGTATGAAGTTATTCATGCGTGTGGTCCATTCGTATGGGCCATTCGCATGAGAACTTCATTATTAAGTTTGAATGTATTAATTAATAAACATTATGTGTACCATTCACACAACTACTATCCTAATTAACCAATTTATTAATGAAATATTAGTCATTACAAATCACAAACAATCAATATCATTTCATTAATCATATCAAATTACATCAAAATCAGATAAACAAGATCTATTACATTTCATATCATGATCTAGGGACATACATGTATCAACAATTTTTCCATTTTACTGATGATTTCATGTCACACTCCCGCTAAGAGCGGAAACACAGGGATGTAACGAGACGGGATCGTCATAACACATGGTAAACGTTAGAGATGCAATATAATAAATGATGACAAGCGTGTCATGACGACACCCGACAACAAAGGGACTTGTGTCGTGTTTAGTCAATATTCATGACAACATAGCCATAAGCATAAACATGTTAAATGATTCACATAAACAAAGATGATAACATTGTATGTATTTCCCACAACCCGGGAACAAATTACAAAAGTAAGATGTTGATTAAAGCAACTACAAAAAAGTTTCAAAGGACAATGTTCAGTCTCAAATGCATCCTAGGGTCTCCACTAAGGCAGCACACCTAGATCTTTAATTAGCATGATCACCTGAAAAGATATGCTCAAAATGGTCAACAAAATTGTTGGTGAGCTTGCAGGTTAAATGTAAATAAGTAATTGATGTGTATAATAGTTGTTGCGGAATACCATGAATACAGTTATAAGTAAGCAAAATCACATGACATGAGCTTTACAACCAAACCTAACGACGTACACAAAAAAATCTTGTCGGAATATATTCACCCAAGGCCCGTTCCTCGCTACTGTTGGTACTAACTAGTATACCAACAACAAGGGTGGGGGTGTCAACCCAGTAGTACTACCAATACCTATCCGTTGATTCCCACACTGGAATTAAATGGTTGTAAAGAAAGAACCACACAGCAGACCCAAGCATGTATCAGATAAGTACTCACAAAATAGTATCACATTGATTCGAAGTATGTAAATTGTATGTAAGTTGTACAGCTAGAAAACGGGTGAGCATACTTTTCCCCCATGTTTGTAAATGATTGAAAAGTTGTATAAGCATAAAAAGGGGCCACGAAACTCACTTGTTAAGTGGTAAGTATGAATGATCAAAGTTCCCCAAATGTAGTATGTAATGAATGGTCAAACACCTATTGACAGTTATTGTCAAGCATTAGTGATATGTATAAAGTAATATCAGCATTCAGTCAGTTCAGGTTGTATCAGTTTGGTCGCGCGTAACACACACAAGCTGACACACGTATTAGATCTTATGTAGATCCAAGTACTAGAAATCGTCACCATTGCCGGTGATATTGTGTAAAAGATTCATTGTTATAAGAGAAGTATTTGTTAAATATTAGTAGTCATAAATGGGTTATTGATTTGTAAAATGTTAGGTTGATTTGATTTGAAATAGTATTTGTAGCCTTGATAGCGTTGACTTTAATCTTTGTGGTCGAGCAATGACAACTGTGTTGATGTTACCTTATCATCACACAACATTCAAGAAGGAGATTCACACACATAGCATCTTCAATCACACAACAGGACCAGACGCACAACTCAACACTCCATTCGCACGAATCAACCCTCAATCGTACGAATCAGCTTCATTCGTACGATTGAACCTTCATTCGTACGACTGGCATTCAGTCGTACCACACAGCACCGAATCGCACGACTCAACCTCCATACGCACGAATCAACCTTCTTTCGTACAAATCAGCTTCATTCGTACGACTTGACCTCCATTCGTGCGACTGGCATTCAGTCATGCGATACACGCACAATCGCACACATTCATCCTCATTGACTTAATCGCACACCTCATTGACTCAATAGTACACCTCATTCATCCGCATGACTTAATTGCGCACACACACAGTCGCACGACTCACCCAGTCGCACAGCTCAGTCGCATGATCGACCTAGTCGCCCAAACAGCAGAATCGCGACTGCAGAAGTGCAGAGTAGCCTCCGGCTGCTCCGTGCACGGGTTTTACACCACGAGGACTTCCAGAAACACACAATAAACACACACAAACAAGAAGAACAAGTAGAAAGACATCACACGCACCCACACGACTACATCTGTTAGGGTTGGACCCGAACACCCAAAACCCTAGAAATGGACAGCAGTAAAACGAGCAAGAAAGGGACAACCAAGGTCATCTACCTGCAAGGATGGAGTAGACTAGGTTGTAGATGAAGTCTAGACGACGAAAACGAGACGAAACATGGCGGTTTTGGTGCAAAGAAGAAGTTGTTGAGTGAAGAAGAAAAATGAAGAAGAAGAAGATGAAGAATGAAGAATGGTTGGGAATGGGGGTTTTTATACCCATCCCAAGTTTGCAAAATATCAATTTTAGTCCCTGCACTTAGCCCCCGAGTTCTCAAAGTTTGTTTCGGTTGAAAACGACTTTAAAGGTGTTTGTTATATTAATGACAGAAGTGTAATAAATGGTAATTTGTACTTAAAAATGGTTTTATCAATAATAGTATTATTATATAAAAACGATATATTTAGTGATAATGGTGATGAAATTTGTAAAAGTTTTAAGCATAGCATATGCTCACGAAGGAAACACAAGCACAAGGATAATAAAGCAAGTAAGATATCCACACAAGGAGTTAATAAAGATGAGGAATGAATGATCAAGGAAAAGTTAATGAAAACCGCGTTAATTGATGGACCTTGTGGTGACGGATGTCACAGTATCCCCCAGTTGAGAGAATTTCATCCCGAAATTCAGCTGGAGTTAGGTCCAAGAGTGTCATCCTCAAATAGATGTGGATATCTAAATTTCATCTGGTCTTCCCGTTCCCATGTAAACTCTGGCCCTCGTTTTGAATTCCATCTTATGCGAACAATTGGTATTCTACTACGCTTCAATTGTTTGACCTTTCGATCCATGATCTCGATGGGTTCCTCAACAAAATGAAGCTTTTCGTCAATCTTGATATCCTCAATTGGTACGTGAAGTGATTCGTCAGCCAAACACTTCTTGAGGTTCGACACGTGGAAAGTATCATGTACGCCGCTGAGTTCTTGTGGTAACCTTAATCGGTAAGCCACTGGACCAATTCTTTCTGTAATCTCGAATGGTCCTACGTATCTTGGGGCTAACTTCTCTTTCTTTCCAAATCGAACGATTTCCTTACAAGGAGAGACTTTGAGTAAAACGTGATCTCCAACGTTAAATTCTAGAGGCTTTCGACGGTTGTTGGCATAGGTCTTTTGGCGATCTCTAGCAGTTTTTAGTCTGTCTTTGATTTGGAAAATCTTGTCGGTTGTTTCTTGAATGATCTCTGGGCCTGTTAGCTGACTTTCACCAATCTCGGCCCAACAAATGGGAGATCTACATTTTCTTCCATACAACGCTTCAAATGGAGCACATCCAATGCTCGTATGGTAGATGTTGTTGTAAGAGAACTCAATCAACAGTAATTGAGTGTCCCAACTACCACCAAAGTCGATTACACACGCCCTCAGCATGTCTTCCAACGTTTGTATAGTTCGTTCACTTTGGTCGTCTGTCTGTAGGTGATAGGTTGTGCTCATATCTAATCGAGTGCCCATTTCTTTTTGCAGTGTCTGCCAAAATTGTGAAGTAAATTGGCTGTCACGGTCGGATATTATCGACACCGGTACTCCGTGTCTTGTCACGACCTCTTTTGTGTACAATCTCGCCAATTTATCCATTTTGTAGTCTTCTCGGATCGGCAAGAAATGAGCTGACTTCGTCATCTGATCCACCACGACCCATATCGAGTCATGCCTGCTGCTCGCTCTAGGGAGTTTGGTAATAAAATCCATAGCTATGTTCTCCCATTTCCACTCGGAAATTTCCGGTTGCTGCAATTACCCAATGGTTTCTGATGTTCAGCTTTAACTTTCGAGCATGTCAAGAATCTGCTTACGTACATACCAATGTCTTTCTTCATGCCTGGCCACCAGTACCGATCCTTGAGATCGTGGTACATCTTGTCTGCACTAGGATGAATAGAATATCACGTCTTTGTGCTTCATCCATGACCAAGGTACGTACACCTCCCCATCTGGGTACCCATATACGATCTATGAAGTACTATATACCATCATCCTTGCAAATCATTTGTTTATCCAACCCTTGGAATTCTTCTCCCGCAAGGTTTTCTTCTTTCAATGCCTCACTTTGTGCAATTTGGATCTGAGATTTCAAATTCATTTGAATAGTCAATCCCAATGCTCGAGTACGTAGTGGTTTCGCGCGTTCTTTCCGGCTTAAAGCATCAGCCACAACGTTGGCTTTCCCTGGATGATACCGGATTTCACAATCGTAGTCACTAAGAAGCTCTACCCAACGTCGTTGACACATATTAAGCTCTTTCTGATCCAGGATATGTTGCAGGCTCTTATGATCAGTGTAGATGATGCATTGGTTCCATACAGGTAATGCCTCCATATCTTAAGTGCAAATACTACAACGCCCAACTCCAGATCATGGGTTGTATAGTTCTTTTCATGCACATAAGTTGTCGCGAAGCGTAGGCAATCATCTTATCCTTCTGCATTAGTACACATCCCGATCCTTGATGTGAAACATTGCAGTATACCACAAAATCATCAGTTCCGTCTGGGAGGGACAATATCGGTGCTTTGCACAACTTCTCTTTCAACGTTTGGAACGCTTGTTCTTGTGCCTGTCCCCAATCAAACTTCTTGTCTTTCTGAGTCAGCAGTGTTAACGGTTGAGCAATCTTTGAAAAATTCACGATGAAACGACGATAGTATCCGGCCATTCTAAGAATTGTCGTATCTCTGAAGGCGTCTGGGGTGTATCCCAGTTCTTCACCGCTTCGATCTTGCCAGGATCTACATGAATCCCATCCTCGTTAACCACATGACCCAAAACCTTCACTTCCCGCAACCAGAATTCACACTTCGAGAACTTGGCAAAAAGTTTCTCTCCCCGTAACAGTTCCAGTATGGCCTGAAGGTATTCCTTGTGATCCTCTTTCGATCGGGAGTAGATAAGTATATCTTCTATGAATATGATCACAACTTATCCAAGTAAGGTTTACATACCCAATTCATTAGGTCCATAAACACAGCTGGTGCGTTAGTTAACCCAAACGACATGACCAAGAACTCATAGTGCCCATAACGAGTTCTAAATGCTGTTTTCGGTATGTCCTCCTCGAAAACCCTGAGTTGATGATATCCAGAACGAAGGTCGATCTTGGAGAAATACGAAGCTCCTTCCAGCTGGTCAAACAGATCGTCGATCCTGGGGAGAGGATACTGATTCTTCACAGTTAACTTGTTCAACTCACGGTAATCGATACACATTCGGAACGACCCATCCTTCTTTTTGAAAAATAACACCGGTGCTCCCCATGGTGAGTGACTCGACCGAATAAAACCCTTCTCCACTAGTTCCTGTAACTGACTAGATAATTCCTACATTTCATATGGTGCTAACCGATGGTGTCTTTGCTACCGGTGTAGCTCCAGGAACCAACTCTATACGAAATTCCACCTGTCATGGAGGAGGTAACCAGACAAGTCATCAGGAAATACATCTGGGTAGTCCTGTACCACCGGAATATCTACCAATTTCCTCCCTTCTTCCTTCTTTTCTACTGCATGAGCCAGAAAAGCGTAGCACTGTTTTCGTAAACTTTGGCGTGCTTTCATGCAGGAGATAAGCTTTAGGTTTCTTCCTATTCGTTCTCCTTGAATTCTGAGTACCTCCCCATCTGGCATGGGGATTCATACTACTTTTTCCCGACAGACAATCTCAACCCCGTGTTTCGATAACCAGTCCATTCCCATAATCACGTCGAAACTTCCTAACTCAAAGGGTATCAAGTCTATATCAAAGGCATAGTCCTCCAATATCATTGAGCACTTTCTAATGATTTCATCAGCCTGAACAACCCTACCATTGGCCATTTCTATAGAGTAGCTAGTTTCTAGCCTACTAGGACTCAAATCAAGCAATTGCACAAACTCAGAAGATATAAAGCTATTGTCTGCTCCAGTATCAAACAATATAGATGCGAAGTGATTATTGAGTAAGTGCATACCGTGACAACATTGTGAATGTCATACAAGGTTATAAAAAGGAAGAACTATGTTTTATTCGAAAACCGGTCTTCATAACAAATCCATAACTAATGAACTGGAAATGGTTATTAGAAATCATATAACTTTTGCTTTTGATTATTTGTAGGTTCCCTTTAATTAGTTTGAGCAATCTATAGTAATTGTTATGGTTTTATAAAGTTAATAACATGTTAAAAAAGGAACTTGATCAACTCTCTTTCTAATAACAAGTTATGTTTTCAGAAATCATTACCTACATTACTAGTGGCTTAAAGTATTAGCATTGTAAGTTACTCTGTGGTGTTGGTAATACCATACGAAGCTGGAAAATGAGAAATCCATGTTGGCTCATATTTATAAACATTAACATAACTACTTAAACTTTATATTTAATCACATCACAATATTAATCATTGTAGAGATTATATGAAGAGGCTGAAGCAACCAAACACCCAAAGTCTTTCAGCATGCATGTTGCACAAGTACTGAAGAAGAATGCTTTAGAAGTTTCACACAAGCAACAGAAATATTCTAAGTGTGAAATCTTTCAAATCCAAGACCAATATCTTCGGAACCCAAAGATGAAGTCTTCCGAAGCTTCAGAGACAAAATCTTCCGAAGCTCAACTCTTGAAGACATATTTCTTCCAAAGACTTTTAACAACATGCTTTATCTGATGTACTTTCCATAAAGCTGGACCCCTTTCCGCTGCAACTCCGTAATGTCACCAACTTACATGAGTTGATCAAAAGGTCCATGCTTTTGGTAACTATACATTGAGGTCTTGAGTCTATAAAACTTTCTAATTCATGTACTTTATCCTTTTGTAATAGATAAGGATGTGAGCTATGGCATGTCATAGTCATAAAGTCAAAAAGGCAATCTGCCTTTTTGACTCTACAATTGATTTTGTTTTGTGTCTAGTCAATTGTATCCAGCTGGCTTTCATAGTATGGCGGGTTGTAGGATGTAGTATAAGTATCTCATGTTCTTGTAACTTTCCTTTTATTTTGTAACACTTGTAACAGAACATGAGAAAGCATTACTGCAACCTTGAAAACCATCTCCATGTTATCTGCTCTGTGTTTGTCTCTTAATTACGTTGTCTTATATCTTTACTTATGGTAATCCAGTTCAATGTTTTGATTAAGTTTAGTTACTCTTCTCTTTGTGTTTGTTGTGTTGTATGACACACTTCAACGGTCTGCATTTGGTATCAGAGCATTCCAAGCTATTGTAAGATCTCACCATCTTAAGATCACTCACACACAAATACTAAACTTTTCAAAGGCAGCCATTTCCATGACTAATATGGAAATTAGAAACAATGCAACAAAGTACCAATGATAACTCTTGATGACTTTGACACCTAGTGCCTGAAATGGAAGGTTTCATAAGTCTCTAGACCAAGAATATGGTGAGTCTGTTTGAGAATGCATTCATACTAGACCTCTTCTGCTACTAGTGGTGGTATGATCCCCAAGGGCTATGACCAAACTTGTTGGACCAAAAGAACCAATGAGCCGGATCAGAAAAACCTTTAAGTCCACAGACGTCACAACAACTGCTGAAGTCCACAACAGCTGAAGACAACAACTGATTACAAAGTCTGAAGACACAAGTGCTGAAGACAAAGTCTGAAGACACAAGTGCTGAAGACAAAGTCTGAAGACACAAGTGCTGAAAACAGTCTGAAGACACAAGCTGAAGACAAAGTCTGAAGACACAAGTGCTGAAGACAAAGTCTGAAGACAAGTGCTGAAGACAAAGTCTGAAGACACAAGTGCTGAAGAAAGTCTGAAGACACAAGTGCTGAAGACAAAGTCTGAAGACAAGTACTGAAGACAGTCTGAAGACAAGTGCTGAAGACAAGTACTGAAGACCAAGTATCAGACGTTGTCACAACAGCTGAAGAGGTCTTCTTAGTAGTTGTGACGTTTTTTTCTTCAGTAGTTTTGTATTTTGTGCTTAGCACTCTCTGATATGTTCTCAGTAGTTGTGAACATTTCAGTAGTTTGTTAAGTGTTAGTTATTTTTGTAATAAATCTGCCAGATGTCACTATCCCGTGATATCAGCAGTGATTGCACTCTATATAAGGAGTGTCAACCTAATTGTAATCGGTGAATGATTGAGCAGAAACATTTGATATATTGAAACATTCCTTTTCACAGAAATATATTCTCTCGTTACAACCGTATTTGTTCTTAATGCATACGAATATCAAATTCTTGCTATAATTTGTCTAATCTGACTTATTCCGCTGCGTTACACTCTAATCCATCAAACTTGAGATCACTGATCCTGTCAAATGGTATCAGAGCAGGTTAATCATTGATCGATCTAATAATTGATCATTGAAACTGCTATCCAAGATCCAAGTTTGATTGAATTAGCATTTTTGCAAGAAACGTTATAGAGATTGAATTTTCTGTGTTTTTGGTCATTCATCCTGAGATTTATTCTTGGTTTTCATTGAGTCTGTTGTGGTCTGTGTAAAATCTTTTAAAAGCTTGAATTAAATTGTATTTGGACCTAAAATGACTACTCCTTCCAATGATCCTCACAATACTGGTTCCTCAACCAAGCCTCCAATGCTGGTTAGGAGTGAGTATAACATATGGCAACAACGAATGCTCCATCACCTGTCTGTTAACAACTCAGGTTGTTGGACATCACTGGTACATGGTCCACACAAGCCTATGGTGAATAACCCGGAAACCAATCAAATGGTTCCGAAGAGGAGGGAGCAATACTCAGATGAGGATAAGAAATTGTTTGAGATTGATGCAAAAGCCCATGGAATTCGGCCATGGCACTGCCCAATGAAATCTATTCTGGGCTAATGCATTATGAAACTGCCCATGACCTCTGGAATGCCTTGAAAGAACAATTTGGAGGAACAGATGAGGTCTTGGCAAATAATAGAGAAATCCTTGCCCAACAATATGAGACATTCTCTCATAGGAAGGGTGAGACACTGACTCAACAGTTTGAGCGGTTCTCTTGTTTGATCTCTGAATTAAAAATGGTCAAACATGAGTACACCAATAGCCAGATGAATAACAGATTTCTCAGATCACTGCCTGAGAGATGGGACACATATACTATTGTCCTACGCTCCAGTGCAAATTTGGACAAACTATCTCTCACCCAACTCCATGGGAAATTGCTCACATTTGAGAGAGAGATAGAACAGAAACGAAAACTGTCATCATCTGGAAAGCTCACTGATGACTTTGTACCAGGAAACACTGCCTTGGTAAGTCATGAGTCAGAGTATGCAGGATCAGAATGCCACTATGATGAGCATATTGATTTCACCTCAAACAATTCTAATCATGCCTTTGTGAGTGTTGATTGTCATTCTGGTAATAATAGTGACAATCTATGCTTTATCATGGATGATTTGAAGGGCATTGCTGATGATGATTTAGAAGAGATGGATATTTTGAGCCAAATGGCCTTGATCAATATCAGATCTCAGAAATTCTACAAGAGAACTGGCAGGAAATTTCCTGGACTCTCTGACAAAACCAAAGTCGGTTTTGACAAGAGCAAGTTGAAGTGTCACAAATGCCACAGGCTTGGACACTTTGCAAGAGAGTGTAGATCAACTGGATCTAACACCTCTGCACCCTTTGACTTTTCCAAATAACAATTCACAATCCAAAGGGCAACATTCTGCTGGTTCTAGTCATTCATCACACCCTCAATCTCCTGCATATTTTGTTCCTCAGGGTCAAATGCCATATCCTTATCCCCGCTATTATATGCCACAGTCAAATCAAGTTCAAGCTCCTATAGTACCACAACCTCATGCACTACCAGAACCTCAACCATCTCCATCTCAATCACAACCTCATCACAGCTTCTTCACACCTGGAGTCGTTGACTGGAGTAGCTTACCTGATAACTTGTCTGGTCACACTGAGCAATACTATGCTGGTGCTAGTCAACATGGTGGTGAACCCTTTTGGAAATCTTGCTCTCATGGCCCTGGAGTCTACTGAGGGTTCCTGCTCAAATGCATCATCTTCACAGGTAACTCAGGTATCTTCAGAGGCTAAAGCCAAGTTATGTTCTGAATCATGCATAGCTGCCTTTGTCTCTATTAGAGAGGCAAATGTAGCATTAATAAATCAAAAACTTGAGTTTGAGAAAACCATTTCCAAAAGAAAAGCTGAGTATGAGTCTGCTCTTAACAGTAAAAGTGATGAGATTTATAAGCTTAAATGCCAATTAAATGATGAAAAGGCCAAGCTAGAGGTTATTCTGGAAGACCACAGGAGTCTCAAAGAAAAACTTGCAGTGACCCAAGTTGAGTGTGACCGCTGGGTCTCATCATGCAAGGGATTTGAAATGCTTCTTAGCAAGCAAACTGCTTCAAATGTGAAGTTTGGTATTGGTTACAACCATACTGCTCCACCAACAGACTTTACTCCTAACTCCATAGTTAAGTCTGAAAGTGAAAGCAATCTCCAAACCCATTATCGTGTGAATCATTCTCCAATGATAATCTAAGATCAGAGAATGAAACCAGTGTTAAGATCTCAGCAAATAAATTGACTGATGGTCTAACTACTGAGACTCATATGAAGCTGAGTACTTCAGATGTTGTTCCTCAATGTACCCCAAGTACTGAAAGAGACCAACATCTGAAAAGCATTTCAAATCAGTTGAAATACAAGGACTAACAACTGCTGAGGAATCCATCAAACGGTCTATTAGGACGGATGGAAAACAGTTGAATTACCAGTCTTCAGCTGTTACAAATCCTTTAGTACCTAGTACTGATAGGAGGAAAGTACTGAAGATCACACCTTCAGTAGTTTCCACTTCAGCAGTAGAGATGTCCAAGATGAAGAATAAACCATGTGAAATTTGTGGTAAATTCAATCATCTATCTGATGAATGTTGGTACAAAAAGGGTTTAAAACTCCAAGGGATGAGCTCATTAAACTAGAAATAAATAAAATGAAAACTGAGTTTGAGACCAAGTTTGTACCACAATCATCTCAACCTGATAAACCCAAGGCCTTACCCAAATCCACTAAGAAGGATGCGGTTTATCAGAAGACAGCTGATATTGTTCCTCATGATAAACATAAGACTAAGTCTGTGAAATCTAAGAAGGAGGAAATGGTGGGTCACAGGAACTCATCAAAAACAAGCTCTGGAGTGTCAAATGAACTGAAAGCTCGAGCTTCAAATCAGACACAGCTTGTTATGATGGTTCAGCATCTGTTGGGGAGAGTTAACCAACTTGAAGCCCCTGTGATCAAACCACTGAAAAGGAATTCCAGGTCCAAATCTATTTCAGCACCATCTCCATCTTCATCAGCTGTTAATCATGAGAAACCAGCTATGGTTAAATCTGTTGATAAAGTCAGTCCCAAAACCAAAAAGGTTTGGGTCTCCAAAGCTAACTAGTTTCTTATGATTTTGCAGGGTTCTTCAGCATGCCAAAGAAGCATCTGGTATGTGGACAGTGGAGGATCCATGCACATGACTGGGAGCAGATCTCTTCTTCATGATTACTCTCAAGGAAAGAAGGGATTGTCAACCATGTGGAGAATCTCAAATACAATCTGTTGAGTGTCAGTCAGATGTGTGACAAAGGACATGTTGCTCTTTTCACAAGCCAGAACTGTAGGATTCTGTCTTCCAAGGTTCTGAGCCTGATTGACAAAGTACTGGATGATAATACTCTCCTGAAGGCCAACAGGATAGGAAGAGTATATGCCTTGGATTGTCAAAGAAAATTGAGTTAAAAGGCCATCCATGCTTGTTCTCCAAGGCCTCTCTCCAAGAATCTAAACTGTGGCATAGAAGGCTGGGTCATGTTAATCTCAAAAACATGAATCAGCTGATCCACAAGAGTTTAGTGAGAGGTTTCCAATAAAGGAGTTCAATTGTGATGAAATCTCTGCACTGCATGCTTAAAAGGGAAACAACATAAAGTTTCATTCCCACCCATAGAAGAATCCAAGTCTAATGCCTGCTTACAACTACTGCACATGGATCTTTTTGGTCCTGTGAAGGTAATGAGTATGGCAAAGAAGAAATACTGTCTGGTAATTGTGGATGATTACTCTAGATATGTATGGACTTTCTTCTTGCATTCAAAGGATGAGGCTGCTCAGTCCATTATGAACTTTGTGTTACACGTTGAGAAGCAGTATTCCCTACCAGTTAAGTGTGTGAGGAGTGACAATGGTACTGAATTCAGAAACCACACTCTTGATGAGTTTTACTTGTCAAAGGGAATCAAGAGGCAGTATAGCATCCCAAGGACTCCAGAGCAAAATGGAGTAGTGGAGAGAAAGAACAGGACCCTCATTGAAGCTGCAAGGTCCATGTTGGCTGATTCTGGTCTGCCACTGACCTTTTGGGCTGAAGCTGTCAATACAGCTTGCTATGTACAGAATAGAGTTCTAGTAAATCAGAGGTTGATGAAAACTCCATATGAAGTTTTCATCATTTGGCCTTTGATTTCATTCTTTAGAGCATTTGGGTGTCCCTGTTACATTCTCAACACAAAGGATCAACTCCAAAAGTTTGATTCTAAGGTGGACGCAGGGTATTTTGTTGGGTATTCATCCACTTGCAAGGCTTACAGAGTATTCAACTGTCGGACAAAGATAGTTGAAGAAAACTTGCATGTGAAGTTCAATGAATCCCCTAAGGATACAATTCCACAAAACCCTGTGGAGTTGTTTGATCTGGACATTCTGCAATATGTTCCTTATCAACCGCCTGCTGTTGCAGATCATATGAATCCATCATCTTCTGTAGCTAGTCATCCATCTGGTGTTACTGATGATGATGATGATATCAGTAATCACCTTTTCAAGTTTAGTGATCAACTGCCTGATTCAGCTAGACCTGATGTTCCTGTAGCTCCAGTAGCACAATCCACAACAAATGCTGATGAGATTTCTACAACTTCAACTTCCTTTGAATTACCATCTACTGATTGGTTTCAAGGAAATGCTTCACCATCACCATCTGTTGCTGCTGAGCCTGCTACAAACACTTGCACAGATCTTATTGTGTACCAAGATCTGAAGAATCACCCTATGTCTCAAATCATTGGTGATATCAATGCTGGCGTGTCAACAAGAAGTCAATTGTCAAATTTCTGCTTCTATGCTCTCTTCATTAGTCAGCAAGAGCCAAAGAACTATCACATTGCTTTAAGGGACAATGGATGGGTTGAAGCCATGCAGCTTGAGCTTCTTCAGTTCAAGAAACAGCAAGTGTGGGAACTGGTTCCTCTACCCCAGGTAAGTGTGCAATAGGCACTAAATGGGTGTTTAGGAACAAAACTGATGAAAATGGGCTTATTGTTAAGAACAAGGCCAGACTGGTTGTACAGGGGTTTGCACAAGAAGAAGGTATTGATTATAATGAAACCTTTGCCCCTGTAGCCAGACTGGAAGCAATTCGATTGTTTTTAGCCTATGCTGCACCCACACCTTAAAGTTTTTCAAATGGATGTTAAAAGTGCATTTTTATATGGTAAAATAAAAGAAGAAGTTTATGTCAACCACAGGTTTTGAGGATAATAAACACCCAGAATGGGTATACAAGCTTGATAAGGCTCTTTATGGGTTGAAACAAGCTCCTAGAGCCTGGTATGAGACATTATCTAACTTTCTTCTGCAAAATAATTTCACTAGAGGCTCCATAGATAAACCTTATTTATTAAGAAGGTGGATCAGCATAAGCTACTTGTTCAAATTTATGTAGATGATATTATTTTTGCATCCTCTGATCCACAGTTGTGTGATGCCTTTACAAAGTTGATGCAACAGAAGTTTGAAATGAGTGCCATGGGAGAATTACAGTTCTTTCTGGGTTTGCAAATCAAACAAAAGGCTGATGGAATTTTCATTCATCAGTCCAAATACACAAAAGATCTTTTGGAAAAGTTTGATTTACAAAACTGTAAGCCCTGTTCTACTCCCATGTGCAACACACACAACTGGATACAGATCAGAAAGGTAAAGTGGTTGATGAAACACTTTACAGATGTATGATTGGGTCCTTGATGTACTTAACAGCTTCTAGACCAGATATTATGTTTGCTACATGTGTTTGTGCTAGATTTCAGGCTGCACCTAAGGAGTCTCATTTGATTGCAGTCAAGAGGATCTTTAGATATCTGCAAGGCACTCCATCTCTAGGTTTATGGTATTCTACTAGACATTCTGGTAAATTAGTTGCTTTTTCTGACAGTGACTATGCAGGGTGTAAGTTGACAAGAAAGTCCA
Source organism: Flaveria trinervia (assembly GCA_025506515.1). Taxonomy (NCBI): domain Eukaryota; kingdom Viridiplantae; phylum Streptophyta; class Magnoliopsida; order Asterales; family Asteraceae; genus Flaveria; species Flaveria trinervia. Next base: position 57,374,898 of record CM046453.1, read on the forward strand.
CTTCTGGAGGATGCCAATTCTTAGGCAACTGCTTGATTTCTTGGCAGAGTAAGAAGCAGACCTCAGTTGCTACACAACTGCTGAAGCAGAGTACATTGCTGCTGCAAGCTGTACATCTCAGGTACTCTGGCTTCAAAACCAATTATTGGATTATGGCATAACAGAGACTAAGACCCCATTGTTAATGGACAGCTCTTCAGCTCTTTGTATTGTCAAGAATCCTGTCCAGCACTCTAGGACTAAACATATTGAAATCAGACACCATTTTATTAGAGATTGTTTTGAAAAAGGTCTGATTGATCCAAAATTTGTTCCTAGTGCTGATGAGCTTGCAGACATTTTCACTAAGCCCTTGGATAGCACAACTTTCCAAAACCTAGTGCTAAGGCTTGGTATGCTGCAGCTAGAATAAGTGACAACTACTGATGATCTCAGCTCACAAGTACTGATGATCATTAGTTTATTATTGTCATATATAAGTACTGAAGTTATCCTCCCTTCAGAAGTTTTTAAAACTACTGGAGCTTAAGTAACTTCTCAGTACTCAAGTACTTTATTTGTTAAAACAGCTGATGTAGTTACAACAGCTGATGTAGTCACAACAGCTGATGTAGCTACAACTACTGATGTCAGAAATGCAGATAAGTACTGATGACCAATGAAACGTCTGAAACTCAGATCTAAGTCTGATGAGTAAGTGTGGAGGTCAGACTGAAACAGCTGAAAAGCTATGAATTGACGAAAACAGCTGATGAGAATTTCTCTTCAGTCGTTTATACAACTACTGTTTCATTAAAACAACTGAAGCCAAAACTATGTCTTCAGTAGTTTACAACTACTGAAGACTAACACCAAGTCTTCAGCTGTTTACAACAACTGATGACAAAACCACTGTCTTCAGTAGTTTCACAACTACTGATGACAAACACCAAGTCCTCAGTTTACATCATTTGAAGTCAAAACCAAGACCTTCAGTAGTTTCACAACTACTGATGGTTAACACCAAGACTTCAGCTGTTTCAACGTCTGATGGTCAAAACCAAGTCTTCAGTTGTTTTATAACAACTGATGACAACACCACCACTGTCAGTCGTTTTAAACCTCTGAAGGTAATACCACGTCATCAGTAGTTTCAAACAGCTGATGACCACACCAAAACCTTCAGTAGTTTTCTTTAGCCTTTTCCTATCCCAACCCTATAAATACCTGTCTTCTTCTCAAACGTTCCATTAGCCGTTCCTCTGACCTTCATACTTTCAAAAATGGCAACCATGAGCCTAAAAACCAAACATAACTGCGTCGCCTACCTCACAAATCGGCCTTCTGGAAAAAAGTTTGATCACGCCATTGACCTAATGGTGGATTCCATATATACGCTCTGCTCTTGAATCCGACCATCTACCTGAATCTCTCAGTCAATTTGGTCCAATGTTTTTGTTCATACTGATGAGTGGCCTTCTGGCCAAATCTGTTCGGTCCCTGGTCAACCAAAAAAAGTGGAGGTACACCTGATAGCATTCGTCGAGGCTAACTTACAAGATGCTACTGCTGTGACTGAATACCCAAGGGCACAATGATATATCCTTCATACAATGGGTATGAAGGAAATCTTCGAGCTACTACCATTCTGAAGAAACACTTCATGATGCTGAAAAACTATCTTTCACATGGTAATGTTGCTTAGCTCAAAGACATCCTCTTGGGATCAAATGTCTCCCAATGGCAACAGGTATTGTATTCTATTCTAGAACACCAACCGCTAAATTTCTCAAAATCGTGTTTCTAGAAATAAAGATCTGGCTCAGAAACCTGCGGAACCGATGGCTATTATATCCCAGGTTCTGATGGCCATATTTAAATGAATTAAAACTGATGGCCTTGTTGGCCTTGGAGTCCCTGCACCAGCTGTTCTGGCTGAGGTATACTCCAGGCACAACTCAGACCAATCTCTCAAAGAAGCTGCCCGAATGCTCAAACCCAAGCAAGGGAACCCACAGCTTCCACCACCAGATCCAAAGTCCCCACCAAGCAAAAACCAAAACCCAAACAAGCTATTCAGGGAGATGAGTCCCCTGAAGATGCTCCTGTACCACCAAACAGGATAAACCTACTGGTTCAAACCCCCAGTAGTATCAAAGACTCAACCAGCAACACCGCACAGGTATCCTCTCAAAAGGATCCTGTTGCAACCACTTCAGGGGAAACCACATTACTGAGACCTCTCTCACTTGAGGAGGTTATCATTGAAGAGCATCCTCTCCCGAATGCAATCAGCTTCTATCCCCTCTCCACATGCAAATGCCCCCCAAAGTCCAACCATTATAATTGCCAACGTGCTGACTCAGCTGCATGCCTCTCCTCCTCCCCAACAACCACCAACAAAGGGGAGAACCACAGCAATTGAGGAAGAGGATACACATGCTTCTGACAACCCACAGCACCGGGTTTAAATGTTCTATCTCCTGGTGTGGATATGCAGATACGAACATCTGGTGAGGCTGCCACCTCTTCTGAATCAGCACATGATCAGACTGAGGATGGTAACATAGCTAAGACCTCACCAGAGGCAACAGCTGATGAAGGACAAAGTCCTGAGGCTGGAAGTCCCCAGTTCCAAGAAAAAGGGGCACATGCTAAAACTGGTCTACACCCGGTGCATGTACATCCTGCTACAAGCAGGAGGTCAGGTGATTCAACATCTGCTGATGATGACCTAGGCTTTTTCTATGATGTTCTAGCCCACAACACCATCCTGGAGGCTGAGGTAAGCAGACTACAAGAACTGCTTGCCAAGAAGTCTCAGGATGTAAGTCCATCTGCCCCCACTAACCCACAGATGGCACCTTCATTCGAAGGTCCCCCAAACACTTCACCCTCTCACTTCACTGAGCCTCCAGCCTCTGCCTTTGGCACTATCTCTCAGGGACAGAACCCCCCTGAGCAGATGGTTGCTGCATTCCAACAATCCTTACCTCTCATCACTCCCATCATCAATGACATTGTTCATAAAGCCATTGATGAGAGGATCTCCTCAAGTCTACAACCACTCATTGATGATGTTGTGCACAAGAAACTTTCTGCGGTACAAACCCCTGCAACCAATGCATCCAAAAAGGGGGAGAGTACAGCAGTGAAAGAAAAGAAAAGAAAAAGAACTGAGGATGAGAAGGCACAAGAGAAAACCAAGGAGTTGGAGAAGGAAAAGGAACAACAACTGATCACTTACAAAAGAAAGAAAAGTGCTGGTGATCAAAAGAATGCTGAAGAAAAATCCTTGGAGGAGCTGATAAAAGATGCAGATGAAGCACACAGCCGATCCATGGACAAAATCATTGAGCAACTCTTCAAGCAAGACTTTGATACAGCCAAACTAGACAGTGAGATCAGGAGGTTGGAAGTAAATGAAATCCAAAACAGATGGGCTGGGTACAGTGTGCTGGAGAAAGAGAGATTGGAGATCATGATTCGATTCATAGCCAAATATTAGGAAGATCACGATGGAGATTCGTTCATGGACCAGAGACAGCATTCTGGCTATAGCCACCAGAATCTGTTTGTCTGAGCAATTTCATAAGGGGATAATTATTGAAGCACTTGATGAGGCTGGAGCTGGGAAAAGGCTTGAAATGGCAAAACTCACAAAAGCCAAACTTACAACCAAAATGCTTGAACAACCTTCCCAATCACCCACTCAAAAACAGCCTACCCCTCAAATCTCCAAACCAATCTCAAAACTCAAATCCAAACATCCAACCCTCAAAACCATTCCTTTACCACAAAAACCAACCCAACATCATCCAGTGATGCACCTAGAAGGAGGAGAAGGGTGCTGAGGATAGAAGAAGATGAAGAAGAAGATGATGAAGATGATAGTCTGCCACTCTCTGCTGTTCTAAGGGTACCAGAACCCAGGAGTCAACTCATGATCACACCTGACTCACAAAGGGAAATGGTTAGAGTCAAAATAGAAGATGAAGAACAGCAGAAGCAGCACGATGAGCAACTACTGAAGATGGTTGACAAGGAATTTCCCCAGTCATCATCTATACAAGCCATGAAAGGGCATGCTCAGAGGCTGTACACTCTCAGACACACATTTCAGTATCAAAAAGAGAGAGTGAGAGTATGGCCAGACCCCAAGGTGAGCTCTAGAATACACAAAAGATCCATTCCACATAGATACAATGGCCAGGTTAGAAAAACAATAGACTCTACAATCATGTTGGCCATTGTAGTCTCACCTTGGGAAATACTCGATGAATTCAAGAAGGCTCATCAATCAAAAATGACCCCTCAAGCCTTACTGGAAAACAAGATGATCAAAAAGGGGATTATATAAGAAGCTTGAAGACATTAAGAAGAATGAGCTCCAGTTACTCCTTGAGGGCACCCATCCTGATGAATTTGTCTATAGGGAGATAACTACTGTGGAGTTGAAGAATGGCAGGACTGTAAAGTACCTATCTGAGTACTATGGTCCAGAGTTCTTCTTTGAAGGAGGAGTAGAGAACTCTCCAAGGAGGAACAGGTTGTTCTCCTTGAGGCCTATGTTCGTGAGTCTTACAGACTCGTAAATGGGAAGTAGGTTTCATGGTTGGGATCAACTCTATGTCCAGATTCCCCAAAACAGAGTTCCCCTCCATACTTAGCCAAACACATGATTAGAAACCTCTTCCTGGCCTGTGCTGATCCGATTCTCTGAAGCTGATCAAGAGAAGTCTTTGCCAACAATAAGTGGGACCTCAATAAAGTTAAAGGTTTTGGCTGCATTGGTTCAGGGGGAGTTTGTTGGACCAAAAGAACCAATGAGCCGGATCAAAAAACCTTTAAGTCCCACAGACGTCACAACAACTGCTGAAGTCCACAACAGCTGAAGACAACAACTGATTACAAAGTCTGAAGACACAAGTGCTGAAGACAAAGTCTGAAGACACAAGTGCTGAAGACAAAGTCTGAAAACACAAGTGCTGAAGACAGTCTGAAGACACAAGTGCTGAAGACAAAGTCTGAAGACACAAGTGCTGAAGACAAAGTCTGAAGACAAGTGCTGAAGACAAAGTCTGAAGACACAAGTGTGCTGAAGACAAGTCTGAAGACATAAGTGCTGAAGACAAAGTCTGAAGACAAGTACTGAAGACAGTCTGAAGATAGTGCTGAAGACAAGTACTGAAGACAAGTACCAGACGTTGTCACAACAGCTGAAGAGGTCTTCTTTAGTAGTTGTGACGGTTTTCTTTCAGTAGTTTTATATTTTGTGCTTAGCACTCTCTGATATGTTCTCAGTAGTTGTGAACATTTCAGTAGTTTGTTAAGTGTTAGTTATTTTTGTAATAAATCTGCCAGATGTCACTATCCCGTGATATCAGCAGTGATTGCACTCTATATAAGGAGTGTCAACCTAATTGTAATCGGTGAATGATTGAGAAAAACATTTGATATAATTGAAACATTCCTTTTCACAGAAATATATTCTCTCGTTACAACCGTATTTGTTCTTAATGCATACGAATATCAAATTCTTGCTATAATTTGTCTAATTCTTGATCTTATTCCGCTGCGTTACACTCTAATCCATCAAACTTGAGATCACTGATCCTGTCAAACTACTCTAATGAAGAGAGAAACATAACAGCCCTTCAGACTGCTCTTCCAAACTCTATATATAGAGGTTTCAAGAAATGCAAAACAGCTAAGCAGTTGTGGGATGCATTCAAACTAATGTATGAGGGTTCCTCTAAAGCTAAGGAGAACAAGAAGGATCTCCTGAAGCAGCAGTTTGAAAACTTCACCTTCAAAGTAGGTAAAACCATGACTCAGTAATACTTCAGGTATGTTGAGATTGTGGATACCCTTGTGGATGGAGGAGTTCCTCTTGAGAATAGAGACATTGTAAGGAAGTTCATGTCCTCACTTCCTAGGTAGTGGACATACTACTGTGTGGTGATCAGAGGACTGAGAATCTAAAAACTCTCACTCTGACAGAGTTATATGGGATTCTTAGTGGCTACCAAATGGAGATGAACATGCAAGGTTTATCTGGCAACTCCAACATCAAATGGGTTCAGCCCTTCATGTGGTTGAAAGGGATAGCATAGAACCCTAACATCATCTCATATGCTACCCTGACAACTCACCAAAGGGTCCTTTCATCACCTTCTTAGAGACACCAAGCGAGAACTACAGTCAAGGAAGCCCATTCCAAGAGACAAATTCTTCTCAAGCCTTTGTGTCTTCTGATGAAAGTTGTGGCAGCTTTCTTTTCACCTTTGAAGACCTAGATTGTATCCATCCAGATGATCTGAGTACATGGAGATAGTCCAGCAGATGGCTCTTCTCACTCATAGACCCAAGAAGTTCTACAAGCGGACTGGAAGGAAGTTTCTAAGTAGTGCAACCATTGGAAAGTTTGGGCTGGACAAAGACAAAGTCAAGTGTTACAACTGTAACTTGATGGGCCACTTTGCCAAGGAGTGTAAGGCACCTAGAACAAATGGTGGCCAAACACAGTCCAGACCAAACTACACTAACAAAGCTCCCCAGAATGAGAAGCCAAAGCAGCAGGTTGTTGTTTCTGTTGAAGAAGGAGGCTTTGACTAGAGCTTTTAGCTGGAAGATGCTTCTCCAAACCAAGCACTATATTGGAACATCTCTGTACCCTTGAATGCATTGCTAAAGCTAATAGATATAGGTCCTATAACTTGGAAATGAGATCTGATCTTGAGTCCTTAAACTTTTAAAAGCTGATTTTAGAAAGTCTAAAAATGATTATAAACTAAAGATAGAGGACTTAGAGAAAACTATTTCAGTTCTAAAACATAAGCATACAATCTTGGGACTCGGATCAAGGATCTCATAATCAAGCTGACTGAGTGCCAGACTGAGCTTATGATCAGCAAAGCCAGGGCAGCCAAGTGTGTTCTTAAAGAGAGACCTTCAAGAACATGATATCCTCATCCCTGCACAACAAGTGTGTTATCAAAACAGCAGGGACTAGGATCAAATGAGATAGCTCCTCCACACACAATCTTGTCTGTAAGATCACCCAGGTGTGGAACTTGTGAAGATGAGCTTCCTCTCATAGATCCTTTGAGTGAAGAGGATGAAGAAGTGATAGTGAAGAATTCCTCTGAGAAGAGTGAAGAGGAGATTCTAAGAAGGACCACTATCCTTCTGAAGAAAAGAAGAAGATTGTGATGACCAAGTCAATGAGGAAGAACTTGATCAGAAAGAACAAAAGAAAAGCTAGGAAGGCTCAAGAGATCAAGGCTACTTTTGACTCCAAGCGAAAATAAGTTTTTATCTCTGCAGGGTTTGAAGTCGTAAAGACTGAAAACATCAACCTCAACTCTTCTGCTAAGAGTTCTGGTTCATGTTCAAATCATCTCAGTACCAAGAAGAAGACTGATCTACTATGTACCACTGCTACACAGCCTGGACCATCAAACTCCAAGAATAGTCCTCAGCCCAAAAGGACTGTCTCAGCATCTACAAAGATGAGGGTGGAGAAGGGATGTGACCAAGTTCAGTCTTGTTCCCAAAAGGCTCTTAGGAAGAAGAAAATGGAGTGTGTTATGTGTGAAAGTACTGCTTATCTTGCTAAGGATTGTCCATACAATCCTAAGGGTACTTTTCACATGACCAAACCAAAGACTTCCAAGAATTCTAAGAAGATTCAAGCTTCGAAAGGAAAATTTGTTTCCTTCTAAAGCTCCAAAACTAGGAAGAAGGCAAGTGGAAAATTGCCTTTGGAAGAAAAGTTGGTCTCGGAAGGAAGGAATACTTTCGAAGCACTGAAGTATGTTGCAGTGTCTGCAGAATCTTCCGAAGGTCCAATCATCAAAACTTCCAAAGTATCAAAAACTTTCGAAGTATTGAAGGTCAAGTGCAAGCTTCCAAAGGCGGTGTGGACGTCTAAGAAAGACCAAGTGACTGAGAATTCTCCATCAACAACAGTTCAAGATCCTCCAAGCACAACAATAGCATCTAATACTGTTGCATTACCTTCTGTTTCTCTTAGTGAGCCCAAGACAAGTAAGGCTTGGGTTTCCAAATGTAACTAATCATTTTCTTTATGCAGGGACAACTCAATATAAACAAAAATGTCTGGATCATTGACAATGGTTGTTCTAGGCACATGACAAGCAATAGGTCACTACTCCAGAACTTTGAAAGGATTGATGGAGGGCCAGTTGCTTTTGGACAAGATGGCGGTGGTTACATTTTTGGAAGGGGCAAGGTCACAAAGGTAAGCTTAACATTGAAAAGGTAAACTTTGTCAAGGAGCTTGGGTACAATCTTCTGAGTGAATCCCAATTTTGTGATCAGAGTCATAACATGCTCTTTACTAAGCATGAGTGCATTGTTCTCAAGCTCGAGGTGGTCATTCCTCATAAGCATATTCTGCTTAGAGCCCCTAGGAAAGGGAACATGTACAAGATGGATCTGCAAGAAACATCTCCCTCTGTAGAAGTTTCATGCTTTCTGTCTAAATCAAATAGTGATGAGTCTTTCCTATGGCATAAAAGAATAGCCATGTAAACTTTAAGAATATGAATAAACTGATTAAGAATGATTTGGTAACTGGAATGCCAAGAAAGAGTTTACAAGTGATGACCATTATGTTGCATGCTTGAAAGGGAAGCAACATAAGGTATCTCACAAGCCTAAGGAAAGGAACTCCATCACTACACCCCTACACTTGTTACATATGGATCTCTTTGGCCCTACCAGTTTAATGAGTCTAGCAAGGACCTCTTACTACTTAGTGATCACAAATGAAATTACAAGATTCACTTGGGTCTTTTTCCTTAGAACTAAGGATGAGACTCCTAAGATTCTAAAGAATTTCATCTTAAAGATTGAGAATCAATCTAATCACAAGGTCAAAATCATAAGATGTGATTAGGGAAGTGAATTCAAGAACCAAATCCTTGATGCATTTTGTGATGAAAAAGGTATTACAAGACAATACATTGCTCCCAGGACTCCTTAGTAGAATGGTGTTGCTAAGAGGAGAAAGAGGACACTAATTGAAGCTACAAGAACCATGTTGTCTGACTCTAAGCTACCCATCACCTTCTAGGCAGAGGCAGTCAACACTGCCTGCTATGTGCAGAATGTTTTAGTAGTTAAGACTCATGGCAAGACTTCTTATGAACTTTGGCACAAGAAGAAATCTTTCATTGGTTTTATTAGGTCATTTGGTTGTCCTTGCACCATCTTGAATACCAAGGATCAAATTGCCAAATTGTTGAGAAATCAGATGATGGACATTTCATTGGATACTCTTCCCAAGCTATGGCTTATAGAGTATACAATCTCAGAATTAGAATTGTTGAGGAGTCAGCAAATGTGACTTTCAATGAACACACACCCTGTCTGGCTGGTTTTGGTCCTGATTGGCTTTTTGATCTTGATTTAGTTACCAACTGTGTAAACAAATCTTGTGAGACTATTTCTGGATCTGCAAAAAATTTAATTACAGGTGATCCTGATCCAAGAATTGAGCTGAGAAGACCTTCAAGTAACACATCTTCAGCTCTAGTTGGGACTACTTCTGCAAATGAGGTTTCTATCAGCACCACAATGACAAACTCACTGGTACATCCGGTATGCCTTCAAATTCCAGCTTAGAGGCTCCACAACCAGATAAAGATACATCAAATGCAGAAGACAATGATGGTAGTGGTGATAGTGATCAAGCCTTTATTGATGCTGATAACCACTCCATAAATGACAACATCAATGATGTCACACACTCCTTGGATCAAGTCTTTCTTGATAAGTGTGCTGATGTGGTGGGAGAAACATGTATGCCAGATCTAAAATTCGCTAATTTAGATCTTTCTCAACAACTTGCTGTGATCCCTTAGCTAAGGATTCACAAATTTCACCCCCCACAAATATCATTGGAGATGTTGTCATAGGGGTAAGAACAAGAGGACAAACCCATGAAGCAAATGTTTGTCTTCACTCTTGTTTCTTATCCCAGAGAGAGCCAAAGAAAGTTGATAAGGCTCTAAACGATGGAAGTTGGGTTGAATCTATGCAAGAGGAGCTGCTTTAATTCAAAAGACAGAAAGTTTGGAACCTTTGTCCTCTTCCTTATAGGAAGACTACCATTGGAACCAAATGGATGTTTATGAACAAGAAGGATGACAGAGGCTTTATCATCAGAACAAAGCTAGACTAGTTGTCCATGGATACACACAAGAAGAAGGAATTGACTACACTGATGTCTTTGCTCCTGTAGCAAGACTGGAAGCTGTTAGGATATTCTTGGCCTTTGCTGCATCCAAGAACTTTAAGGTCTTTCAACTTGATGTGAAGTGTGCTTTTCTTTATAGAGTGATTGATGAAGAGGTGCATGTCAAACAACCACCTGGTTTTGTAGATCCTGATCATCTTGATTATATCTGCAAGCTTGACAAAGCTCTTTATGGGCTGCATCAGGCACCCAGGAAGTGGTATGAGACTATCTCAATATCTTTGCAAACATGTCCAGAAAAGGTACTATAGATGGAACTCTCTTCATCAAAGGATAGGGAAATGACATATTGCTAGTTCAAGTGTATGTGGATGACATCATCTTTGGTTCAACTAATCCAAAGCTCTTCAAAGACTTTGAAAAGCTGATGAAGGACAGATTTGAAATGAGTGCCATAGGGGAACTCAATTTCTTTTTGGGAATTCAAGTGAAGCAAGTTGAAGATGGCATCTTCATTAGTCAGTCAAAGTATGTTCAAGACATACTTAAGAGGTTCAACATGACTGATTGTAAGATTGTTAAGACACCCATAGCTAGAAACCACTCCCTTGGACTTGATCTTGAGGGGGAGTGTGTACATGAACACTTATACAGGCTATGATTGGGTCTCTTATGTATCTTACAACTAGCAGGCCTGATATTATGTTTGCCACTTGCATCTATGTAAGATATTAGGCCAACCCTAAGATGTCTCACCTTATCACTATCAAAAGGATTCTAAGATACCTTAAAGGTGCTTCAACACTTGGTCCGTGGTATCCTAAGAATCCTAACTTCAATCTGTATGTTTATACAGATAGTGCTTATGGTGGTTGCAACATGACTGCAAAGTCTACATCTGGGGGATGTCAGTTTCTTGGTAGAAGGTTGTCTCATGGCAATGCAAGAAATAATCCTGTGTCTCTGCATCAACTGCTGAAGCTGAATACATTGCTGTTGCAAGCTGCTGTGCTCAAGTGCTTTGGATTTAGAATTAGATGCTGGACTATGGGTTAAACTTCAAGGAGACTCCTATTCACATAGACAACAATATGCTATCTCAATCATAGAGAATCCTGTGCACCACTCAAGGACTAAACACATCAACATCAGGTATCATTTAATAAGAGATAATTATGAAAAGGAATTAATTAAACTAGTTAAAGTCCACACAGATGAACAATATGCTAATTTGTTTACAAAGGCTTTTGATGAACAGAGATTTAAATATCTTGTATCAGCTATTGGGATGATAAACTTTGAGTAGGTTTTTCTTAAAACTAATTCTTATTATTACTTAAAATATGTGTGTCCTAAGTTGTCTAGTTCATCACTTTCATACGCTCTTGTTCTCTTTGGATGAAAAACTTTTTGAAGACTTTCCTTAGAATTATAATAATTTTGATCCTTCGGTGTAACACCCGGATATTTTCTTTGAAGCCGACGAAAGAAGAAAAAGAAATAAAGTCCAAAGTCGGGGGACCAAACTCGCCAAAACGGAAGAAAGATTGGATGAGTAGAGGAATAAAGGGAGGGCAGCCCACACCCTCCCCACACTTGTGAAAAATCAGCCAAAGGGAGAGGATAAGAAGAAAAGGGTTTTCGAGCTTGTTTTCATGATTTCGGGCGTGAAAGTTGAAGTGTAGCTGGTCTAATCAAAGCTCTTCTCGTTGTGGTTGTTTGTGTGAGTTCTAGGACCCCTCACTTACACGTTTTTGAATGATTTTGGGGCCGGAACACATCTGAAATCATTTTGAAGTGTGTGTGTGTGTTTGACCCGTGTGTTATGTTTGTGGTGATGGCGAGTGATGTATGATTTCGGGCTTGTGTTGTGCTTGTATGGTGTTGTGGTATGTTTTCCTCAGGCTTAGGATAGTTGATTTGGGCTTAGAAGAGGTTTGGAAGAGCTTGGAGGTCGAAAATGGCAGATTGGGTTCGGGAGTGAGCTGTATTCTGCACAGTTAGGGCTATGCGACCGAATGGCATGCCCCATGCGACTGAAGTCCACACGCATGCCAGTCGTGTGATTGAGGTTCAATCACATGTGAGACGTACGACTGAGGCCCATACGCCTGCCAGTCGTGCGACTGAGGGTCATTCGCATGGGGAGTCATGCAATTGAGGTCCATACGCCTAGTTCCATCCACATTAGGTCCATTCGCACAAGTGTTCATCTGCATAGGTCTATTCGCATGGGTGTCCATTCGCATATTATCCATTTGCATGATGTTCAGTCGCCTGGAAGGCCATGCGACTGAAGGGTGCCCATACGCCCAAGTAGGGCTTGTGCACTTGAGGGAAACGTAGTTTATTTACTGACTTTCGGGGGAAAGTGCATATGTAAGTTTTGATGTGGAAGGTCCCAGGAGTTCATATAAGTTGACTTTTGAGGTCATAGACGCTATGTTGGGCATGTTGATGATGTATGATGTTGTATGATTATGCATGATGTATGATATGTATGTATGATGATGCCCTGTATGATGGTATCTGTTTATGATGATGTTCCTTATTATTATGTATGATTATTTTCACTATGCTTTACGTGGAATGTAAATGAATGAAATGAAAGTATTATGTAACGTAAAGTGGAAGATAATAAAAAGAGAACATGATAAATCAATGCATGCATTATGAACGAATGAATGTAAGAAATGTTTGCAAGAAAATGTATGGAGGTGCACACCTAATGAAGGGTGTTAGCTTAACGGTGTGGTGGTTTAGCTACCCTAGATGGATGCACACTAGGGTCCAATCTTTGTGATTGATCATATATATGGCATCCGTGCCGCTTGCCCTAGGTGCTGGAGTTAGCTTCGTGCATAATATTCGAGGTCTATGAAAGATCTCAGGCCCAGTTACCTGCTTCGTGCACAATGTTCGGGGTATAGCATATGGCATTGATCCGAAATGAAAGAGAAAGATAAATGGTGAATGTACTTGCCCTAGGTACTGGAGTTAGCTTCATGCACAATGTTCGAGGTCTATGAAAGACCTCAGGCCCAGTTACCCGTTTCGTGCACAATGATCGGGGTAATGTACATGTCATCGGAAGTAATGAACGTACGAACAAAAGAAAGAAAGTATGTATGAATGTGAATGATAATGACGTATGATGAATAAATGAAAGTTAAAGAATGAATGATGAAGATAATAATGATATTATCTATGTGTACGTATGATGTATGATCGCCTGAACTAAAGAACGGTTTTAATGAAAGAAAAGAATGTTTCATTATAAAACTAGAACTCACTCAGCAACACTGACTTTTATATGTTTCCAGTTGGCAGGTAATGATTGTTGAAGATGGCACAAGATGGCTACTTAGCTCTTTTGGGATGGCATCCATTTCTATAATGTTTTTGATGTAATGCAAATATATTTTGTAACCGATAACGATGTATTGTTTTGCAAAAGCCTTTATAGTGAAATGAAATGTCATTTTTGAATGTTTCCGCTGCATGTTTATTAAGATAAATGTAAATATATGTTTTATGTGCAATGATTTACCGGCTGTAACCGTCCTGGGATCGGGGCTATAATAACCCTCATTATAGTTAAAATAATATGTTAAAGTACTAGCGTTTCATAACCATTTTAGTTCGAGACTTAGATGTTAGAATGAAACCCTTAGGCTCCACCGCTTGATCGTGCTCTTAGAATTTCGGGGACGAAATTAAATAAACGGAGTAGTGATGAAATAACCCAAAGTTGAACAAATACAAAATAAACAAACAAACAAATAAATAAACTCTAATAATAATAATAATAATGATAATAATACTAGTACTATCACAAAAAGGGGGAAACATAAGTTCATATTTATCCTAGTTTACACCTTCTCTATCCCTCCTTCCCCTTATCTGCAGCAACAAAAAACCCCAATGATCATGGGATTTCAACCCTTATCCCCACATAACTAAGATGACATTAAATGGATCCCCAACCTCAAACCGTTCTCATAAAAACACCCGTCACAATAGCCCCTCTTATCGCTCGTACGATCTCAACATCTCTGTTTGGGTTACAAATCATAGGCTCTTGATCCCCTGTTTGAAGTCGTCTAGAGCTACTTATTGAAATCGCAACCAAGCCTTTGGGTTGAAGAACCCGATATCAAGTCATCCATCTAAACTAAACGCTCATTATTACTAGAGGTAACCACCCGAAACTTGCCCTTATTGTTGTTGTGTTCTTAGTCCGTACATCCCACTCATAAATCAACGTGAGAGCCCCTGTGCATTTTAATAAATATAGATCAAGTTTCATTTAATTATTATAGGTACACATGTGGTATGAGTATGTGTAATAAGCTTGGTTGTTTTTGAATTTCAAAGTATCTAAAAACACTAATAGTATTTGACGATATGGAAACAATAACAAATAGCCCCTACCTACTGTATTTGTTCCAGCCAATTTATTTTCTTATAACTCACAAATACTAATTCAAGTTTCACATGGTTAGCCACCAAAGCCTAGACGGGATTCAGACAATTTAAGTGTGATCGAATCAATAATAAGACTTAATTTAACTTGAACAGAACCCGACCATATGCTGGGTATTAATGGGTCATTATTTGCGAAAGTTGGGTGACTAAAGGTTTACGAACGAGTCAAAGTCGGTAATGAATAAAGAATCTGGTAGGTTTAGTTTAGTGTTCTATCAGGTACGGTTCTTGGACTTATAAGGTTTTAATCTCCTCCAACGGGTCAAACTCACCTCGTTTGTTATTGTTTGCTACAGATTCATTTTGCCTTGTGTATGTTATTTTCTCCTTTTTGACCATAAGCCGCAGCCATCACTCACACAATAATTGTTCAATCCGCCTCGGACCACCTGCGTAAAATTGCCACTAAGCCCGGTTGATCAAGTTGTTGTTTCCTATAAGTTCTTCCCTGTTGCCTTATGTCCAAATTACTACAATTAAGTTGTATCATCAGTACTCATAATAATTTTGTTTTGGTCAGCGCCTTAGAAAACATTGGTCAACTCATATAAAATTGTTATAATTATAGACCTAGTATACAAATAGTATTACGCTGGTGCTTTAGTTTGGGGTTCTATTCATATATCTAATACAATCTGTTGCAAACCATTGTTTTATTATATCACCTAAAAACCAAAGGATAATAATCAATTTCTCTTCCACGTTAGTTCAACTCAACATATGAACATAAATACTTGGTAGTAGCCTTTTTATTTAAGCTATAGTAATTCAATAAGTCTCTTAACTAATGAACAAAAGCAACCATCTTAATAATAAGCATCCTACTACTACAAATAAGAAGAACAACAATATAACAATGATAATAATAATAATAATGAACGATATATTACTACTAATGGGGTTAAGATTTTAGACCTACGAGTAGGATGATACGAATAAATTTGATTTAGAGTTCAAATTACTCGTTGTAGGTTTGTTGAACACGTCGGTGGAACTCTAAGATTTTAGAAGCGTAGACAATCATTCAGGTACGGATGTTCCTTGTTATTTTTATATGCTTTGCTATAGATAATTTGCTTTTGAAATCACTCCGTTGATCTATGACTTCTTGTTATGATCTGCTTCCGTTTGTCGAGTTTCTCTGATGTGTGATATTGAGCTATTTTTAACAAAATTGAGAAAAATATATTTTTATGACATGCTTGTGAACGTATCGTTTGTCTGCCCGTGCTTGATTTCATTTAAATTAGGATCATTATGCATGATGAATATATTTGGTGCGGTTGGATTATTATTCACTCATACGGCCATAGTACCCTATATTTGTAGACAGGAGATAGGGATATCAAGTCAACTACCTATGGAGGTACCATAGGCTTGTCGTTGTGGCTACCGGCGACTTGACACTATCCGTAACGGTGTGATCAGTTTACGGCGTCTCTACTTTGTTTATATTATTATGCTCACGAGAGAGCTTTTGGATTATTTGGGAGGCGTATGGATGCATCCTAGGATTTTGATGATATGCTTAGTTCACGGTCGAGTTGTGTAGTGCCATACACACCTTCTGATATACACACCTTCCGATTAGGGGTGCATTGGAGTCGCGACAGTGTGCCATTGTGATTATGATATATGATATGTTGGCATTTTGGATGTGTATTTTTATATATTTGTTTTGTAAGTTACTCGGTATCAACAACCCCAACCCTTGTTGCTTCAGCAATATTTTTCTTGTTTATTCTGGTGTAAAGGGTGGATTTGATGGAGATGTTTTAAACTTAAGAGTTTGGTTCTTTTCAAATTCCTTAACATCATGCTTCGATATCTATATATATATATATATATATATATATATATATATATAATATATTATATATAATAATATATAATAATATATATATATATATATATAATATATATATTATATATATATATATATAATATATATATATATATTATCTGTATATTGTGATCAACATTCGCGCACTGAGCTTGTAGCTTAGCCACTTTCTTGCTTTCGCGGCAGGTAATCAGGTTGATCGGGCTGTGTGATGAGAGCTAGTAGGAGTTTGGAACACATGCTTGAGATTTATTTCTTTTATTTCATAAGACTTGAATTTTTGATTTAGCATTATTTGGTGGATATTTTAGACTTCATAAGTTGACATTTAAATTTGACGTTCGTAGTTTAAGTATTATTTTGGATTTATAATGTTCTGTTAACATTTGAAGTGGCCTCATGTGCCACGTTGGGGCGGGGGTGTTACAGAGAATGGTATCAGAGCTTAGGCTTAATTTTGTAGTAAGCATAGGCGTGACCTGTGAGTTGGGTAGAACCTAATATAAGATTGGGTAGAATATCTTATAGGATTCTTCTATTTGATTTTGTACTCTACCGTACTTCTTTTTATTCTAACATTCAATTAATTTGTCCAAATCCACTTTATTTAGATGGCACGACCTTCGACTAGGGACACCCGTGGCAGACGTACTACTAACAACAATGAAATGCAGAAATATCGATCCAGTTCTACTAGCAGCACTTAATCAGGCTGTTGCAAATGCAGTTGCTCAAAGTGTTCCTCAAGCTGTTGCGACTGCCCTTCAAAATAATCCAGTTCAGAATCATGGTAATGGTAATGCTGAAGGTGATGCTAATGGCGAAGGGGATGGCGGTGTCAATGCAAATGCTGCTCTTACTCCCGTGTTACTTGAGAGATTCCAAAAGCAGAAACCAGATTCTTTTCGTGATGCTCAAACACCTATAGATGCGGAAAATTGGATTGCACATCTGGAGAAAATTTTTGATGTTTTGGAGACTACTGATAATCAGAAGGTACGTTTGGAAGCTTATAAGATGGAAGGAGATGCTCAAAGGTGGTGGAAGGCTTTGAAGAATGCTCAAGGAGAGGGTTATGTGGAGGCTCTCGCATGGCGTGACTTTCTGGATGTGTTTTATGAGCAGTATTTTCCTGAGTCTGAAAGAGATGCATATCGTCAGGAGTATTTTAGTATGTGACAGAAGCCTAATGAGACTATCACTGCCTACATGATTCATTTTATTCGAGTAGCTGGATTTGCTGGTGTTGTGGCAGGGTCAGCAGCTGATCAGGCTGAACGATTCAAGTGGGGATTATTATTCGAGTACAGAAGACCCCTCATTAATGATAAATTTACCATTGTAGCGGAGGTGGCGAATGCAGCTAGAAACCTAGAATTGGAAAGAGTTGACTTTAACTCTTTTAGGTCTGATGGTAGTAGGAAAAGAGGCAGAGATGAAGAAGATGGATCAATTCAGATTGTCAGGCAAAATTCCATTCTGGAAATCAACGTGGTTTAGGCGATCATTCTCAAGGCACTCAGTCAAGAGGATGGCGAGGTCATGGATCATATCGTAACGGGGGTAATAATGGTCACGGTTAGTGGCAGGGTCAGATGACATACCAGAATAGAGGAACATTATGGGAATCAAGAAAGGAATGAAGAGGTAATCCAAACAAATTCCTATCACACCATGCGCTAAATGTGGAGGTCATCATCCGGGTAGGCCTTGTTATCGAGAGACTGGAGCATGTTTCACTTGCGGTCAGACAGGTCATAAAAGCTAGGGATTGCATTGTGGAGGGTAATATGAATCAACGTTATGGTGGCAATAATCAATGTACCATTGGAGGTAGGGTATTTGCTATGACTGCTCATCAGGCGGCTGAGGCTCCAGGTAGCGTATAAGATCTCTTACTTTAAATAGTATAAAAAATATATATATAAATAATAATTAGTGATTCAATCAATTTTATTTATTTATTTATTTCGTACGCGCCTAGCATTCAATTATTTGTTATATACTTTAGGCACCGTATCAGGAACTCTTACTTTAAATGGTACTAAAGCATCGGTGTTATTTGACACGGGCTCTACGCATTCAATATTTCTCTATCTTTTGCGTAACGTGTCGGCCTATCTCCTTCTTACTACACCCACCTATGTCCATTATTACACCAATGGGGAACTCGATAACTATTACTGATGTGTTTTGCGAATGCCCATATCGATCGGAGATAATATTTTTATGGTCGAGCTACTTCCTATGACCATGCATGACTTTGATATTATTTTGGGAATGGACTGGCTAAGCTCACACCAAGCCACCATTGATTGCCAAGCTAGATGAGTTACTTTTGGAGATGCTGAAAAACCAAAGTGTGTGTACCAAGGATCTTCTCCTAACGGGCTAGTTAAAGTGATTTTAGCGTTGAAGGCTAGAAAATTAATCAGCAATTTTTGTGAGGGATATTTGGCAGCTATACGTGATACCTTAAAGAAAGAGCATAAACTTGGAGAAATTCCAATTGTGAAAGACTTTCCAAATGTTTTCCCGAAAGAACTTCCAGGTTTACCACCCGAAAGAGAAGTAGAATTTACTATTGAACTTGTTCCAGGTGCGGAACCCATTTCTAAAGCACCATACCGAATGGCACCTTTAGAATTGCAAGAACTAAAGGAGCAATTGCAAGAGTTACTTGATCGTGGATTTATTAGACCGAGCGTATCTCCATGGGGTGCGCCAGTACTATTCGGGAAAAAGAAGGATGGATCCATGAGGCTGTGCATCGACTATAAGGAGCTCAACCTTGTCACCATCAGAACAAATATCTTTTACCCCGCATCGATGACCTATTCGACCAGCTCCATGGTGCAAAATATTTCTCAAAGATTGACTTACGGTCTAGATACCATCAGTTGCGGGTGAGATCTGAAGATATTCTAAAACTGCATTTCGCACTTGATATGACCACTACGAGTTCCTCGTGATGCATTTGGGTTAACGAATGCCCCGTAGTCTTTATGGATTAAATCAATCGTGTTTTTCATGATTACCTCGACAAATGTGTGGTGGTCTTCATAGATGATATCTTGTTAACTCTAATCCAAAGAATAGCATGAAGAGGACCTACGAGTTGTCTTGGAAATCTTGCGTGAAAAGAAGTATTCGCTAAACTTTCTAAATGTGAGTTTTGGTTAGAACGAGTCACATTCCTTGGTCATGTGGTGTCGGTGAAAGAAATTGAAGTAGACCCATCTAAGGTTAAGGCTGCTACAAATTGGCCAAGACCTAGCGCAGTTTCTGAAGTAAGAAGTTTCTTAGGTTTGGCGCGGTATTAAGAAGCGTTTCGTGGAAGGTTTCTCATCTTTGGCCTTACCCTTAACCCATTGGTAAGAAAAGGTGTTAAATTTGAATGGAACGATGAACGTGAAAAGTGCTTTGAGGAGTTGAAGAAACGATTGGTGATGGCTCCTATTCTTGTTGTACCAGAAGGAACCGGAGGATTTCAGATTTACAGTGATGCTTCAAAAAAGGGTTTAGGTTGTGTCCTTATGCAACATGGGAAGGTGATCGCGTATGCTTCTCGACAGCTAAAGGCTTATGAAGTAAAATTACCCTACACACTATCTAGACTTGCAGCAGTTGTGTTCGCTTTAAAATATGGTGCCATATTTGTATGGTGAAACTTGTGATATCTTTACGGATCAAAGAGCCTAAGTATATTTTCACGTAAAAAACTCAACATAAGACAAAGAAGATGTTAGAGGTTCTAAAAGATTATGATGCTAAGATTCAATACCATCCGGGGAAAGCCAATGTCGTTGCAGATGCTCTTAGTAGAAAAAGTTCGGGTATCTATCATGTCTTACTATTAGCCTGAAATTATTTCAGATTTGACTCGCCTTGAGATGGAGGTTCACATTAAGAAGCAGATGGTAGCATAGCTCATCTAAGAGTTGAACCCACCTTGATAACACGTATTAAAGAAGCTCAACAGGAAGATGGTGAATTGTGGGCTATTAGATAAAATATAACAGAAGGCAAGCAACAAAATTTCAACTCGAAGATGATGACGTGGTGTGGCAAGGTGACAAATTGTGTGTTCCAGCAGATCTTGATATTCGAGAAACATTAATGAAAGATGCTCATAGCTCCCATTCTCTATTCATCCAGGTTCAACGAAGATGTATAACGATTTGAAGAAAAACTTCTGGTGGGGGTGGAATGAAGAAAGATATAGCTAAATTTGTGGCAAGTGGTCTTACTTGACAACACGTAAAAATAGAACCCCAAAGAGCCGTGGTCTTCTACAACAACTTGAAATTCCTGTTTGGAAGTGGGACGATATTACTATGGATCTGGTTACTGGACTCCCTAAGACATTAAGGAAGAATGATGTAGTATGGGTAGTAGTTGATCGACTTACAAAATCAGCTCATTTTCTACCTATTCAAGAGAAGTTCTCTGCCAGTCGATGGGCAGGAAATATTTCAGAAATAGATTGTTAGGCTTCATGTACACCCATCTTAGTTGTTTCAGATCGCGACCCACGATTGACATCACAGTTTTGGAAGGGATTTCAGAGAGCTTTGGTACAAAGTTGAGTATAGCACGGCCTTTCACCCTCAGAAGGACGGTCAGTCTGAAAGGACCATCCCAATGCTAGAAGACATGTTGAGGGCTTGTGCTTTAGAATGGAATGGGAATTGGGATGATTATTTTTTCTTGGTGGAGTTTGCATACAACAATAGTTGGCATGCAAGTATTGATATGGCACCATTTGAGTTGTTATATGGGAGAAATGTCGAGCTCCGATTTTTGGAATGAGGTAGGGGAGGAAGTTATTGAAGGACCTGAATTAGTCAGAATTACTAATGAAAGGTGGAACTAGCAAAGCAGAAATTAAAGGAAGCCCGCTCTCGTCAGAAAAGCTACGCTGACCAACATCGGAGGAAGTAGAATTTGTACCAGGTGAAATGTTTTTATTAAGTCTCTCCATGGAGGGTGTTTGTCGCTTCGGTCTGAAAGAAAGCTTGATCCTAGATTCATTGGTCCTTTGAAGTGTTGGAAAGAGTAGGAGAAGTGGCGTACGCATAGCTTTACCTCCGTCACTAGCTCATGTCCATAATTGTTCCATGTGTCGACACGATGAGGTTACAATTACCACCCACTCCATTGTCGTGTGCAAATACCATTCATAAGATTCAGGAAGACCTTTCATGTGAAGAAGAAGCAGAGCAATCCTAGGTGTGACGTGAGGAAGAGAACATGCGGAAGAAAGAGAAACCATACCCGTTTGTAAAAGTCTTGTGGAATCATTCTTGAAAGGGTGATCGGGTTCAACTGAGGGTTGAGGTTCTATGGTGAGGGATACCCGCGCATCTTTTCAAGTAAAGGTATGCTTATAGCCTCTTGATTGTCGGGGACGAAATTATTTTAGGGGTATGTGTTATAATAACCCGTCATTATAGTAATATAGTAAGTACTAGCCTTTCATAACCATTTTAGAGAGACTTAGATGTTAGATGACCCTTAGGCCACGCATCGATCGTGCTCTTAGATTTTCGGGGACGAAATTAAATAAACGGAGTATGATGAAATAACCCAAAGTTAAACCAATACAAAATAAATAAATAAATAAATAAATACTCTAAAATAATAATAATAATAATAATAATAATAACTATACTATCACAAAAGGGGGAACATAAGTTCATATTTGACCTAGTTTACACTTCTCTATCCTTCCTTCTTCCCCTATCTAAGCATCAAAAACCCCGATGATCATGGATTCTCCTTCATCCCCACGTAACTATGATGACATTAAATGGATCCCAACCTCAAACCGTTCTCATATATACACCCTCACAACAGCCCCCTCATCGCTCGTACGATCTCAAACATCTATGTTTGGGTTACAAATTGCAGGCTCTTGGATCCCCTGTTTGAAGTCGTCTAGAGCTACTTATTGAAATCGGGCAACTAGCTTTGGGTGAAGAACCCGATATCAAGTCATCCATCTAAACTCAACGCTCGTTATTACTAAAGGTAAGTCACCCGGGAACTGCCCTTTGTTGTTGTGTTCTTAGTCCATACATCCCACTCAAATCACACCTGAGAGCCCCGGTGGCATTTAAATAAATATAGATCAAGTTTCGTGTTAACTTATTATAGGTCCACATGTGGTATGAGTATGTGTAATAAGCTTGGTGGTTTCTGAATTTCAAAGTATCTAACAACACTATAGTATTTGATGATATGGAAACAATAACAATGGCCCCTACTTTATGCATTTGTTCTTTCAACTTTTTTCCCCCAATTTATTTTCTATAACTCACAATACTAATTCAAGTTTCACATGTGTTAGGACCTGGTATTTGATGAAATACGAATGATAACGTGTAAACCAAATCAATATGGCGGATTCCTATTTGATTGGCGATCCAATCAGTGAGAAAGCACGTAGAATCAATAAAGTATTGAATCAACATTAAGAATCGATTAGGAATCGATCTAGCAACGCTCTATGACTTGGAGTATCAACTTGGGAGGCTTCTGGACGGCTAGGGACGTCTGGGGTCGAAATAGAATGAAAGCTCTCTATTTTTTCATGAATTGGGTTGTATGTATATGTTAGTTGTGTCATTGTGCGGTGAACTTGTGATTGTTCATGGGGGGTGGGAGTGTGCGATTGAGGCATGGTATTGTGTGATCATGTCGTGGGGTTCGGTGAACCAGAGGTGAGGCAGCCGCACACTGACCAGATTTCAAGTAGTGCGATTGAGCGATACTGAGTCAGTCGTATGACGCGGGAGGCGCGTGTATCGCATCATCTTGGTGCAGGCGCGACGGCGGTCGGCGGGAAGTATTCTGTGTAGTCATTCGCATGGGCCATGCGTATGAGAACTTCATTTTGTTAAGTTTGAATGTATTATTAATATAACATTATGTGTAACAATTCAAACACCACTAACCTAATTAACCAATTAACATCGACTCATTATGAAATATTAAACATTATAATAACAAACAATCAATATCATTCCTTAAGATTTCCAAACATTATATCAGAATCAGACAACAAGATCTATATAGCATACATGATCTAGACATACGTATCACAAACTCCGCCCTTGACCTAGATCTCTCTAATGTCTTGTTTTTCTTCATTACCTCCAATACTTCTTGTACTTATCCTCTTTGTGACTCCTGCATGAACTCATGCAACAGAGTCTTATGCATTCTGGAACTGGAGGGCTTGTACTTATCCTGCGTATCATAGAAAGTGGCCACTTGTATAGAGTGTAACATTATTACGACAAGTTGGTAAGCCACATTGGGTCAAATACCCTGATAGTATCCATTGGCCCTCTTGGTTAGGACTATGACCGCTTCTCTCTGTCCTCCAATCATAGTACCCACCACTTAAATGTGATGAATTCCTGTGGCATCCTGAGTGGGATTCTTGACATCATGCGCGGAGGACTCCACTCAACTATTAGGATCAGTGATCTACGTTTGATTGATTAGAGAGTATTGCAGCGGAAATCAAACAATGAATTAGACAATTCACAAGAACACAATTGATATTCAATATAAGAGTAACGGTTATAGAGAGAGAGAATTCTGCGAAGATAATTCATTCAATATGCGCTTTCGTGGTAACAGAATGTCACACGTACAATTAGGTCAACATCTCTTATATAGGAGATGTGACGTCTGCTGATGTCACTTGATAGTGACATCTAACAGAATTATTCAAACTACTGATAGTAACACAACTACTGAGGATGTCAAACAGCTGACATCTTCTTACAAAAATACTAAGTGTTAACTATCACTACAACTACTGAAAAAAACTACTGAAACTACAACGACTGAAGAACATGCTCTTTAGTCGTTTTACAAGTACTGAATAGAAAAGAAACTACTGAAAGGAACCATCACAACAACTGAAGAATGCTTCTTCAGCTGTTGTAACAAACTCTGAAGGCTTCAGTACTTGTACTTGAACTTCAGCTGTTGTCATCAGCTGATGTCTTCAGCTGTTGTCTTCAGTCTTTGTACTTCAGCTGTTGATCTTCAGTACTTTAGTCTTCAGCTATTGATCTTCAGACTTTGGTCTTCAGCTGTTGAAGTCTTCAGTACTTAGTCTTCAGCTGTTGATCTTCAGACTTTGGTCTTCAGCTATTGAAGTCTTCAGTACTTTCGTTCTTCAGTTGTTGCTCTTCAGACTTTGTCAAACAGCTGATCAAGTCTTTAGCAGTTTTGTGATGTCTGTGGGACTTAGAGGTTTTTTTGATCAGGCTCATTGGTTCTTTTGGTCCAACAAACTCCCCCTGAACCAATGCAGCCAAAACCTCTAAACTTATTGAAGATGTCCCACTTATTATGGCAGAAAGATTGGTCTTTTTGTCTTCTAGATCAGCTCAGAAGTGACCCTTGTAAGCACAGGCCTGGGAAGAAGTCTCAATGATCTGTTTGGCAAAGGATGAATGGGAACTCTGTCTTGGGGAACTGGACACAGAGTTGTTACCCCATCCATGAGATCTACTTCCCAACTATAGTCTGTATGACTCCCTTGTATAGGCCTCAAGGAAGGTTATTGTTCCTCCATGGTAAGCTCTTCTCTCCTCCTTCAAAAGTGATTCTGGCCCATAATACTCAGATAGGTATTTGACCTGCTTTCCCATTTTGAGTTCCACAGTTGTTATTACTCTATAAGCAAATTCATCTGGGTGATTACCCTCTAAGAACAACTGGAGCTCATTCTTTCTAACTTCCTCAAGCCTCCTATACACTAACCCCTTTTTCACCATTTATTCTCTAGCATCTTTTGTGGGGTCAGTTTAGCTTTATAGGCTTTCTTGAAGTCATCTAGGATTTCCCAGGTGATACTACAAAGACCAGTGAGATCACTTCATCTACAATCTTCTTTACTTGGCCAATGTATCTCTGTGGAATGTTTTTCTTTTGAATCCTATGAGACACCCTGGGATCAGGCCAAATCCTCACTCTCTCCTTTTGATATTGAAAGGTATGTTTGAGAGTGTATACCTGAGAGCATGCTTCTTCATGTTGATGATTGAAGATGTGGCAGCATATGCTTTGTCAACTCTTCTCAACAGTTCCTCATCATGTTGTTTGTGAAGCTCTTCTTTTCTAACTTCACTTTCACAGTTTGCCTTTGAGACTCAGGAGTAACTGTTGGAGGGTGACTTGTGGCCTTAGGCAACTGTATAATAGCTGAGATTGGCAGCCTATCTTCATCTTCATCATTATCTTCTTCATCTTCTTCTAGCCTCAGTACCCTTCTCTTCCTCTTCAGGGGTACATCATCGGCTATTGGTTTTGAGGGTAAGGGAATTGGTTTGGTGGGTTTTGGTGTGGAAATTTTGACAGGCTGTTCTAGCATTTTGGATGTGAGTGCGGCTTTAGATTGCTTGACTAGTTCAGTCCTGCTCCCAGCACCAGCTTCATTTAAGGCTTCTAACCAATCCTTTGGTATATACTTCAGACGAACAGATCTTGGTGGTTATTGCCAAGATCTGTCCCTGGACCATGCCTTGATTTCAATCAATGATCTACCAAGATACTTAGCTATGAACCTGATCATGATTTCCAGCCTTTCCCTTTCCACACATCATAACTTGCCCATCTAGCTTGGATTTCTTCAATCTCCAATCTTCTGATTTCTGAGTCAAGTTTTTCAGTGTCATGACCTTGCCTAACAACTGATCAATGATGTTATCCATTGATCGGCTGTGTTCGGCATCAGCCTCCTTCACCATTATCTCCAAGTCAGTCTCCTTTTCATTCTTCCTTTTCTTGTATGTGACATGAAAGTCTTAGTACTTTCATCACTTTCTCCATGTCAGCTTCCTTCTCCTTCTCTTTCTTCTCAGTCTCTTTCCTATCTGCCATCCTCTTTCTTTTTGCTTTCACTGACTGAATCTCCCCCTTTTTGGTTGCATTGGTTCAAGGGTTTGATTGTCAGAAAGCCTTTGCTCACAACATCTTCTATCAAGGGTTGTATAACTGAGGGAAGCCTCTCATCAAGGTTTTAATCACTATATCAGTGATAATTGGTGTGATGAGAGGTAAGGAATTTTGAAAGATAGCAGCTATTTGCTTAGGGGGGTTCTGTCCCTGAAAATAGTGCCAGAAGCAGAGGCAGGTGGCTGAGTGTTTTTGGAGTAGCTCTGTGTATGAGATCTCAGAGGAAGGTGCCATCCTGTGTGGTTTTGAGGGTAGATGTCTTTGAATCCTGAGAATTTGGCAAGCAGCTCTTTGGATCCTCCCCTCAATGGTTGAGGTATTCCCCAGTTGTAATTGGTTTCCTGGGGAGGGGTTGAGGAGTGCAACTAACCTCAGCCACTTGTGCAACAATAGTGTAGGACTTGGAGGGGTGGTTGCATGTGAAGATTGGGTAGAAGCAGATTGCACCCGGGGTGAGTGGTGCGCTTCAATGGTAACCCTCTCAATTGAGATAGGTTCCAGCAATGTGGGATCCCCAATATTGGTTGCAACAGGATCCTGTTGAGAGGATACCTGTGCGGCTTTGGCAGGTTGAGTCTTTGACATAACTGGGGGGTTAAAACCAGTATGTGTGTCCTGTGTTTGTGGTACAGGGGCATCCTCAGGGGACTCATCTCCCTGAGTAGCCTTTTTTGGCTTTTTGGATTTGGGTTTGGTGGGGACTTTGGATTTGGAGGTGGTGGCTGTGGGTTCCAGCTGCGTGGGTTTTCGCAGCTTGGCAGCCTGTTTGAGTGATTGGTCTGAGTTGTGCCTGGAGTATACCTCAGGCAATACAGCCATGGTAGGGACTCCAAGGCCAACAAGTCCCTCAGCTTTCAGCTGGTTCTCTATAATGGCCATGATGAACCGAGGATATAATATCCATCGGTTAGCAATAGGTTTTGAGGCCATATCCTTAAGTTCAAGAAAAATTATTTCAGAAAAATTTAAGTTTTGTTGCTCAAGGATAGAGAAGAATACCTGCTGCCACCTGGTCGACATTTGATCCCAAGAAGAAGTCTTAGGAGCTAAGCATACATTCACCATATGAAAAATAAGGCGTTCTGCATCATGGAAATGCTTCTTCAGGATGGTAGAGGCGCTGAGGTTACCCTGGTATCCATGGTGGGCAAAGGATAGATCAGTGGTGCCCTTTGGATACCCAGCGGGGAAAGTGGCATCATCCAAGTGTAGGGTTTGGCGAAGAATTGCCGGAGTGATGACCACCTGACAGTTGTTGACAAACGACTGGAGAGAGTCGGTGTCATTCTCCCCAGTGATAAGGGTGACGTTCGTCCAGAACTGATTTAGGGAGTCGACATGAATGGTAGGATTTAGAAGGAAAGCGGTTTTGTAGGGAGAATGGACCATTAGATCAATGGCATTATCAAACTTTGTCCAGAATGGTGATTTGGTAGGTAGGCAACACAGTTGTGTCATGGTTTAAGCTTCATGGTCGCCATTAATGTGAGAGAAAATTTGGAGGTTTTGAACGTTAGGTTTGGAGATAATGAAGCTCTGTAAGATTAGGTATTTATAGGGTAAGGGTTAGAAAAAACTGAAGGGTTTGGTGTTATCATCAGTAGTTTTAAACGCTGATGACATGGTATTACCCTTTCAGAGGCTGAAACAACTGAAGTCTTGGGTTTAGGCATCAGCAGTTATAAAACTACTGAAAACCATGGTTTTGGCTTCAGATGTTTGAAACAACTGAAGACTTGGTTTTAGTCATCAGTAGTTGTGAAACTACTGAAAACCTTGGTTTTGTCTTCAGGTGTTGTAAACAGCTGATAACTTGGTTTTAGTCATCAGTAGTTGTAAAACTACTGAAGACATGGTTTTGTCATCAGTTGTTGTAAACAGCTGAGGACTTGGTGTTAGTCATCAGTAGTTGTGAAACTACTGAGGACATGGTTTTGTCGTCAGCTATTTAGGATGAAACAGCTTTGTAGAAACAACTGAAGAGAAAATTCTCATCAGTAGTTTTCGTCAATTCTTAGCCTTTCAGCTGTTTCATACTGTCCTCAACACTTACTCATCAGCTTTTTGCTATTTTCAGTTGTTTCATAGGACATCAGTACTTGATCTGTTTTACTGATATCAGTAGTTATAACTACATCAGTAGTTGTAACTTGATCAGTTGTTTAACAAAATCATACTATATGTGATATGATTACTAATGATCATCAGTACTTATTTACTGAGATCATCAGTAGTTATCACTTATTCTAGCTGCAGCATACCAAGCCTTAACACTAGGTTTTGGAAAGTTGAACTATCCAAAGGCTTAGTAAAAATGTCTGCAAGCTCATCAGCACTAGGCACAAACTTTGGATCAATCAGACCTTTTTCAAAACAGTCCCTAATAAAATGATGTCTGATCTCTATATGTTTGGTCCTAGAGTGCTGGACTGGATTTTTGACAATGCACAGAGCTGAAGCACTATCCATTAATAATGGAGTCTTAGTCTCTGTAATGCCATAATCCAAAAGTTGGTTCTGAAGCCAGAGTACCTGAGAAGTACAACTTGCAGCTGCAATGTACTCTGCTTCAGCAGTGGATGTAGCAACAGATGTTTGTTTCTTACTCTGCCAAGAAATCAAACAGTTGCCTAGGAATTGACATCCACCAGAAGTTGACTTTCTGGTTAACTTACACCCTGCATAGTCACTATCAGAGAAAGCAACTAATTTGCAAGAGTGTCCAGTGGAATACCATAAACCTAGAGATTGTGTACCTTGCAAATATCTAAAGATCCTCTTGACTGCAATCAAATGAGACTCTTTAGGAGCAGCCTGAAATCTAGCACAAACACAAGTTGCAAACATGATATCTGGTCTAGAAGCTGTTAAGTACATCAAGGACCCAATCATACATCTGTAAAGTGTTTCATCAACAGCTTTACCTTTCTGATCTGCATCCAGTTGTGTGGTGTTGCACATGGGAGTAGAACAGGGCTTACAATTTTGTAAATCAAACTTATTCAAAAGATCTTTTGTATATTTTGACTGATGAATAAAGGTTCCATCAGCCTTTTGTTTGATTTGCAAGCCTAGAAAGAACTGTAATTCTCCCATTGCACTCATTTCAAACCTTTGTTTCATTAACCATGTAAAATCATCACACAACTGGGGATCAGAGGATGCAAAAATAATATCATCAACATAAATTTGAACAAGTAGCTTATGCTGATCCACCTTCTTAATAAACAAAGTTTTATCTATGGAGCCTCTAGTGAAATTATTTTTAAGAAGAAATTGGAAAGTGTTTCATACCAGGCTCTAGGAGCTTGCTTCAACCCATAAAGAGCCTTATCAAGTTTATACACCCAATCAGGATGTTTATTATCCTCAAACCTGGTGGTTGACACACATAAACCTCTTCTTTTATTTTACCATATAAAAACACTTTTGACATCCATTTGAAAAACTTTAAGATTGTGGAATGCAGCATAGGCTAAGAACAATCTAATTGCCTCTAGTCTGGCTACAGGGGCAAGGTTTCATCATAATCAATACCTTCTTCTTGTGAAAACCCTGTACAACCAGTCTAGCCTTGTTCTTAACAATAGCCCATTTTCATCAGTTTTATTCCTAAACACCCATTTAGTGCCTATTGCACACTTACCTGGGGGTAGAGGAACCAGTTCCCACACTTGCTGTTTCTTGAACTGAAGTAGCTCAAGCTGCATGGCTTCAACCCATCCATTGTCTCTCAAGCAACATGATAGTTCTTTGGCTCTAGCTGACTGATGAAGAGAGCATAGAAACAGAAGTTAGACAATTGACTTCTTGTTGAAACTCCAGCATTGATATCACCAATATTTGAGACATTGGGTGATTCTTCAGCTCTTGATAAACAATGAGATCTGTGCAAGTGTTTGTAGAACCTTCAGCAGCAGCAGATGGTGATGCAGACTCTTGAAACCAAGAATTAGATGGTAAATCAAAAGATGTAGAGGAATCAGAATCTCATCAGCATTTGTTGTGGATGGAACTGCTGAAGCTACAGGAACATCAAGTTTAGCAGACTCAGGCAGTTGATCACTAAACTTGAATAGGTGAGTATTGATATTATCATCATCATCAATACCACCAGGTGAAGACATGCTGCAGAAGATGATTTATCCACATGATCTGCAACAGCTGGAGGTTGATAAGGAACATATTGCAGTATGTCCAGATCAAACAACTCCACAGGGTTTTGTGGAATCTTGTCCTTTGGAGATTCATTAAACTTCACATGCAGAGTCTCTTCAACTATCTTTGTTCTGCAGTTGAAGACTCTGTATGCCTTGCAAGTAGATGAATAACCAACAAAATACCCTGCATCCACCTTAGGATCAAATTTGTGGAGTTGATCCTTTGTGTTGAGAATGAAACAGGGACACCCAAAGGCTCTGAAAAATGAAATTAGAGGAGCCAAGTGATGTAGAACTTCATATGGAGTCTTCATCAACCTCTGATTTACTAAGGCTCTATTCTGCACATAGCAAGCTGTGTTAACAGCTTCAGCCCAAAAGGTCAGTGGCAAACCAGAGTCAGCCAACATAGACCTTGCAGCTTCAATTAGGGTCCTGTTCTTTCTCTCCACTACTCCATTTTGTTCTGGAGTTCTTGGGATGCTAAACTGCCTTTTGATTCCCTTTGAAAGATAAAATCATCAAGTGTATGGTTTCTGAATTCAGTTCCATTGTCACTCCTTATACACTTGACTGATAGGGAATACTGCTTCTCAACATACAACACAAAGTTTATAATCTTCTGAGCAACCTCATCTTTTGAATGCAGAAAGAAAGTCCATACAAATCTGGAGTAATCATCCACAATTACCAGACAGTATTCTTCTTTGCCATGCTCATCACTCTCACAGGACCAAATAGATCCATGTGCAGTAACTGCAAGCAGGCAGTGGACTTAGGTTCTTCAATAGGAGGGAATGAGACTTTGTGTTGTTTTCCTTTTAAACAAGCAGTGCAGGTTTCATCACAGTGGAACTCCTTTATTGGTAAACCTCTCACTAAACTATTGTGGATCAGCTGATTCATGTTTTTGATATTAACATGACCCAGCCTTCTGTGCCACAGTTTAGATTCCTGAGGAGAGGCTTTGGAAAATAGGCAAGGATGGCCTTTGAGAGCTATTTTCTTGGAAAGATCTAAGGCATACACTCTTCCTGTCCTGTTGGCCCTCAGGAGAGTGTGATCATCCAACACCTTATCAATCAAATTCAGAACTTTGGATGACAGAATCCTGCAGTTCTGACTGGTGAAAAGAGCAACATGACCTTTATCACACATTTGACTGACACTCAAGAGATTGTATTTGAGATTTTCCACATGATTAACATCATCAAACTTTATTTCCCCATTGGAGACAAAGCCTTTGCCAATGATGTAACCCTTAGCATCATTGCCAAAAGAAACAAACCCTTCTTTCCTTGAGAGTAGTCATGAAGAGAGAGTTGTTCCCTGTCATATGCATAGATCCTCCACTATCTACATACCAGATGCTACTTTGGCATGCTGAAGAACCCTGCAATCATAACAATTAGTTAGTTTTTGAGACCCAAACCTTTTTGGTTTTGGGTATTCACATCAACAGATGGTAAACTAACAGATTTGCTATGAATAACAGCCTGAGGGGATGGAGATGGTGAAGAAGAAGAATCCTTTGGCATGGATTTTCTTCTCTGTGGTTTCAGCACAGGAGCATCTAATTGGTTGACTCTCCCCAATAGATGTTGAACCATCATAACAAGTTGTGTCTGATTCTGTGATAAAGCCTTCAGCTCATCAGACACATTAGTGCTTGAGATTGATGGATTCCTGTGTTGTACCATCTCCCTTTGAGCAACCTCAGCTGTTGCCTGATTAACCCCTTGCTTTTTTGGATTTTGGGTCACAGGTTTTGATGTTGCTGGTACAATTTGGTTTCAAACTCAGTTTTCATTTTATCCATTTGCTTTTTAATGTTCTCATTATTTTTAAGTTTGGAGCCCTTTTATACCAGCAATCATCAGTAAGATGATTGAATAAGCCACATATTTCACATGGCTTTTTCTTCATCTTAAGTTGATCATCTGCTGAAGAAGATGAAACTACTGAAGACTTATTCTTCAGCAGTTTGCTATCAGTACTAGCAGTTTTCTTCCCTTTAGTACATGCTTTCTTGATATCTTCTTCAGTAGTTTCCCACCCTTTCTACTTGCAGTTTTCTTCCCTTTAGTACATGCAGTAGTTTGGGTTTGTTCTCCAGGTGTTATGACATTCTTTTAGTACTTTCAGTACTTTGTGAAATACCACCTGGAGTGATCAACTTTTTGATCATGTGAGTGTCAGCATTTGAACCATCAACATCAGCTGATAGGTTCTGAGAGGAATTAATGTGACTTCAACCTCTGATGGTGCTGTATCAGATAGTAGATCACATGATGAAAAGGATTGGTTATTGCTTTCTCCATCAGATTTTACCTCTGCTCTGGGAGTAAAATCTGTAGGAGGAGCAGTGTGATTATAACCAATGCCAAACTTCACATTGGAAGCAGACTGCTTACTAAGAAGCATTTCAAAACCCTTGCAAGAATGTACCCATCGATCACACTCTACCTGGGTAGTTGAGTTGCAAGTGTTTCTTTGAGGTCTCTGTACTTCTCTAGAAGTACATCTTCCCTAGCCTTATCATCAGTGATTTGGCATTTAAGTTTGTAAATCTCATCATTCTTATCATTAAGCACAGACTCAAATTCAGCTTTTCTTTTGGAAATTATTTGTTCTAGCTCAATGTTCTTGTTAATTAAAGCTACATTTGCTTCTCTAATAGATGCAAATGCAGCTATGCATGTTTCAGAACATAGCTTGGCTTTAGCCTCAGAGGATACCTGTGATACCTGTGGTGTGGAGGCATTAGAGGATAAGGTATCAGCAGACTCCAGAGCCATAAGAGCAAGTTTCCAAAAGGACTATCACCACCATGTTGACCACACCAGAGAACAGTTGTTCATGACCAGACATATCATCTGGTAAACTGCTCCAGTCAACAACTCCTGGGTGAAAAAGTTGTGTTGTTGAGGTTGAGATTGTTGATGAGATTGGGAAGGTTGAGGTTCAGGTAATGCTTGTGGTTGTTGTGCAATAGGAGCTTGAACCGGATTTGGCTGAGGCATGTAATAGCAGGGATAAGGATATGACATTGGACCCTGAGGGACAAAGTATGCAGGAGATATAGGGTGTGAATGATGACCAGAACTCGCAGGATGTTGCCCTCTGTTTTGTGGACTAGTGCTTGGAAAAGTCACAAAGGTGCAGAGGAGTTAGATCTAGTTGATCTACACTCTCTTGCAAAGTGTCCAAGCCTTTGGCACTTGTGACACCTCAACTTACTCTTGTCAAAACCAACTTTGGTTTTGCCAGAGAGTCCAGGAAATTTCCTGCCAGTTCTCTTGTAGAACTTTTGAGATCTGATATTAACTAAGGCTTTGGCTTAGAATATCCATCTCTTCTAAATCATCATCAGCAATACCCTTCAGATCATCCATGATGAAGCATAATTGTCACTATTACAGCTTGATTGACTATCAACACCAACAAATGCATGATCAGAACTGTTTGAAGAGAAATCTATATGCTCATCATAATTGCTTTCAGATGCATCATATTCTGACTCATGACCAACCAAGCAGTATTCCCTGGTACAAAGTCATCAGTGAGCTTTCCTGATGATGCCAGTTTCCTTTTCTGCTCTATCTCTCTCTTGAATGTAAGCAGTTTCCCATGAAGTTGGGTGTGAGATAGGCTATCCAGATTTGCACTGGAGCGTAGGACAATAGTGTATGTCCCATCTCTCAGGCAGTGATCTGAGGAATCTGTTATTCATCTGGCTATTGGTGTATTCCTGTTTGACCATATTCAGCTCAGAGATCAAACAGGAAACCGCTCAAATTGTTGAGTCAGTGTCTCCCCTTCCTATGAGAGAATGTCTCATATTGTTGGGCAAGGATTTCTCTGTTGTTTGCTAAAACCTCATCTTTTCCCCGAATTGTTCCTTCAGTGTATTCCAGAGATCATGAGCAGTTTCATGATGCATAAGCCCTGAATAGATTTCATTAGGCAAAGCCATGGCCAGAATACCATGCGCTTTAGCATCAATCTCAAACAGTTTCCGATCCTCATCTGAGTATTGTTCCTTCTTCTTCGGAACCATTTGGTTGGTTTCCGGATTGTTCACCATAAGCTTGTGTGGACCATGTACCATAGATGTCCAACAACCTGAACTGTTAATAGACAGGTGATAAAGCATCCTTCGTTGCCATATGTTATACTCAGTCCTAACCAGCATCGAAGGCTTGGTTGAGGAACCGGTATTATGAGGGTCATTAGAAGGTGTAGTCATTCTCAGATTCAACCAAATTCAATTAAGCTTTACCAGATTTAGAACAAAACACAACAAACCAAATTAAGCTTTACCGGTATTATCAAGTCATCCATCTAAACTAAACGCTCGTTATTACTAAAGGTAAGCACCCGGAACTTGCCCTTGTTGTTGTTGTGTTCTTAGTCCGTACATCCCACTCATAAATCAACCTGAGAGCCCTTGTACATTTAAATAAATATAGATCAAGTTTCGTTTAAATTATTATAGGTACACATGTGGTATGAGTATGTGTAATAAGCTTGGTTGTTTCTGAATTTCAAAGTATCTAAAAACACTAATAGTATTTGATGATATGGAAACAATAACAATGGCCCCTACTTACTGCATTTGTTCTTTCAACTTATTTTCCAGCCAATTTATTTTCTTATAACTCACAAATACTAAATTCAAGTTTCACATGTGTTAGGACCTAGTATTTGAATGAAATACCGAATGATTAACGTGTATACCAAATCAAATAGTGCGGAATCCTATTTGATTGGCGATCCAATCAGTGAGAACGCACGTAGAATCAATAAAGTATTGAATCAAACATTAAGAATCGATTAGGAATCGATCTACAACGCTATATGAACTTGGAGTATCAACTTGGATGCTTCTGGACGGCTAGGGTACGTCTGGAGTCGAAATAGAATGAAAGCTCCTGTTTTTTCACGAATTGGGTTGTATTTATATGTTAGTATTGTTCATTTGTGCGACTGAACCATTGGTATGGTTCAGTCGTGCGATTGAACCATGTGGTTGATTCATCCGCACGACTGAGTGTTCAGTCGTGCAACTGAGCCAATCAATTATACGACTGATCCAGTCTCCTAGTTCAGTCGTGCGACTGCATCATTCGTATGAAGTTATTCATGCGTATGGTCCATTCGCATGGGCCATTCGTATGAGAACTTCATTTTGTTAAGTTTGAATGTATTAATTAATATAACATTATGTGTAACAATTCAAACAACCACTAACCTAATTAACCAATTTAACATCGACTCATTAATGAAATATTAAACATTATAAATAACAAACAATCAATATCATTTCATTAATAATTCCAAACATTATATCATAATCAGACAAACAAGATCTATTACATTCTTATCATGATCTAGGGACATACATGTATCAACAAACTCCCCCTTAGACCTAGATCTCTCTAATGTCTTGTTTTCTTCATTACCTCCTCATACTTCTTGTACTTATCCTCTTTTGTGACTCCTGCATGAATCTCAAATGCAAAACAGAGTCTTATGACATTCTGGAACTGGAGGGCTTGTACTATATCCTGCGTATCATAGAACAGTGGCCACTTGAATAGAGTGTAAACATCATTAGCTGACAAGTTGGTAAGCCACATTGGTCAAATACCCTGATAGTATCCATTTGGCCCTCTTTGTTTAGGACTATGACCGCTTCTCCTGTCCTCCAATCGTAGTACCACTACTTAAAGTGTGGAGTGAAGTCCTATGGCATTTCCCTGAGTGGGATTCTTGACATCGTGCGCGGAGGACTCCACTTCAACTATTAGGATCAGTGATCTACGTTTTATTGATTAGAGAGTATTGCAGCGGAAATCAAACAATGAATTAGACAATTCACAAGAACACAATTGATATTCAATATAAGAGTAAACGGTTATAGAGAGAGAGAATTATGCGAAAGATATTTCATTCAATATGCGCTTTCGTGGTAACAGAATGTCACACGTACAATTAGGTCAACATCTTTTATATAGGAGATGTGACGTCTGCTGATGTCACTTGATAGTGATATCTAACAGAATTACTCAAACTACTGATAGTTAACACAACTACTGAGGATGTCAAACAGCTGACATCTTCTTACAAAAATACTAAGTGTTAACTATCACTACAACTACTGAAAAGAAACTACTGAAACTACAATGAGTGAAGAACATGCTCTTCAGTCGTTTTACAAGTTACTGAAATAGAAAAGAAAACTACTGAAAGGAAACCATCACAACAACTGAAGAATGCTTCTTCAGCTGTTGTAACAAACTCTGAAAGCTTCAGTACTTGTACTTGAACTTCAGTTGTTGTCATCAGCTGTTGTCTTCAGTCTTTGTACTTCAGCTGTTGATCTTCAGTACTTTAGTCTTCAGCTGTTGATCTTCAGACTTTGGTCTTCAGCTGTTGAAGTCTTCAGTACTTTAGTCTTCAGCTGTTGATCTTCATACTTTGGTCTTCAGCTGTTGAAGTCTTCAGTACTTTGTTCTTTAGCTGTTGCTCTTCAGACTTTGTCAAACAGCTGATCAAGTCTTCAGCAGTTGTTGTGATGTTTGTGGGACTTAGAGGTTTCTGATCAGGCTCATTGGTTCTTTTGGTCCAACATCAACACTATCTTTGGCTTTCCAGTAATGGCATTAACTTCAGACCTTCTGATGTACCTTGTAGGTTGTTGGGGTCTGAAGTTAACCCACCTGGTGTGATACTCCTTCCTTAGGGCAGCCTCAAACCAGCTTGACATCTTTCTCGGGTCAGCATACAACAGTTTTAGTTTGGCCAGCTGGTTGAGCTCAATATCTGGTAGAGTCTTTAGATCATGTGGAAATCTAAAGTACTCTATGCCCTTCTCTCTCTTAACTGCATAGACGTTAAGGTCCTCAAAATATGCCCATGCTATAATCCTGCCTAACACCTTATGATGTTTCTTGACTCTGTAGAGTTTGGTGTAGGCGTCCTGGTTAGGTGCAGCGCGTTGGGCTCTAACTTCTTCAAAACAGGCAGCCCACTCAGCCTTTCGGATATCAACATCATCATTTGAGGCTTGGGACGTTCCCTCTCTTCTCTGACTCCTGCTCTATTTTGTCTAACACCTCAATGTATCACTGAAAAGGGATTCAGCCAGATTGGGGACCACATTCCCTCATTGTCAGCATACTGAGGGTAGTGCTCTGCAGTGACATCTTCTATCTCTATTTCATCAACGTCGTTGAGCTCTTCGTCACTTGTCGAGTCGCACGTTGGAGCATCCTTCACAATCTCATCGGGATTTAGCTTGAAGATCTTAGCTAGTTGCTCATTTGATAGATCGTGAATTATTTCCCCTTCTTCAGGGGTATAACTCACCGACCTTCTGACGATCCCTTGCAGATCAAGTATCATAGTTAACTGAGTCTTGATTTGCTGAAGGGGAGCAACATCGAACTCATCCCTCTGATAGTTTGGATCTGTTTGATTTAAACATGTAACACATCAACCAGTAGTTAATAATCAAAACAGAAATGCATTAATATTTAATATAAACATCGAATACATAAGTTTAAATACATGATTCAAATACAAAAGTAATCAATATATAGACATCTAATCATTACTTTTCTCTTGGATCACTAGATCATCGCTTGGTGGAGCAGAGGAGGAAGCTTGTTGGTCTTGTTTCTTCTTGGATCTCCTATCCTGACCTTGAGTAGAGGCAGATGCAGCTGCATCCCCTCCTTCTTTATCATCATCCTCATTCCTCTCCTCTGTCCTCTCATCCTCAGTCCCCTCATCATCCTCAGTCTCATCATCATCATCTTCATCATCATCCTTATCATCATCATCACCATCATTACCATCTCCCTCTTTAATCTTCAGAGGCTCATCTTTAGATCCCTTAAGCTTGAGCATGATGGTTTTCTTAGCATTCTCCAACTCCTCAATCTTATTAGCAGATGTGACTCTATGCTCTTGGAGTTGGGCGATCTCGTGGCTATGAGTAGCCATTTGTTGGGCCTGCTCCTCGATCAGCCGAGCCTGCTCCTCGATCAGCCGAGCCTGCTCCTCGATCAGCCGAGCCTGCTCCTCG
The DNA here is from genome assembly GCA_025506515.1 of Flaveria trinervia. Classification (NCBI taxonomy): domain Eukaryota; kingdom Viridiplantae; phylum Streptophyta; class Magnoliopsida; order Asterales; family Asteraceae; genus Flaveria; species Flaveria trinervia. Next base: position 57,413,675 of record CM046453.1, read on the forward strand.
ATCAGCCGAGCCTGCTCCGAGATCTGTGTGACTGCGCAGCAGTGAGATCTGCAAGCTGAAGGATCTGCGCAGTCTTCTCTTCATCAGCAACTAACAGACGCATCACCATCCGGTTCAGTGCAGAAAGTTGTTCCGCTACCCCAATGGAGGTAGACGAGATCCATATATATGTGCGGGATGGGATGAGGTTCCTGCTTGGTGGCTAGTGGTGGTGGTGGTGGCTGTGGTGAGATAGGTTGGGTCTGTGAGATAGTGGAGGTGATGTTGAAGTCAAAGATCTGGTGGTGGTTGGCATATGTACAGTGGTGGAGGTGTGGTGGTGGTTGGCATATGTATAGTGGTGGGAGTTGTGGTGGTGGTAGTGGTAGCTGTGGTGGTGACGAAGGTGAGTCTTCTCTTCTTCTTCTTCTGGCCGTGGGGCTGAGCCATCCGTTCTTCTTCCTCGATCCAGTCGAGGTGGATGCTCCCCCTAAAACACGGCTAGCTGACTCAGGGGCATAGCTGGGATCTGCAGTCGTCTCTCCCGAATCCCTGGGGTGTTCACCAACCGCCCGGAGTCCATACTCTGTTGGAACAACCTTGCTTCCCACAGTCCTCGTCAAGGGCTTCTCATCCGACTCTTCTTCCTCCTCACCAGGTATGAAGTCCTGGTGAAACCTGCAGACTCAGCTATGTCGCCTGTTGGGGCAGATACTGGGGGTATAACATCTGAAGCTGTGCCCCTCGGTGGAATAGGCATATCATCCCCAGCATCCCCACTGTCATCATCATCAGAATCATCGGTGGGAAGAGCAATCTGCTCAACATCAGAATCATTGTCGTCATGGCGCCACTTCCTCCTAGCTGGCACCACATAGTCCTCACGGGCCAGATGCCCAACAATCTCCTGACAGGAGGTTTTACCTGCTTCCCCCTGTATACCTTCATCCGGCCCAAGGTGGTATCATCCATCACCTCAAGCACTACAGCATCATCCTTCTCCTTTGGCAGGGAGGTGAGCTTCTGGTCTATAATCATCTGCATGAATCGAGGGTACATGCAGAAGCCCTCCTTCCCTTTCCCCTCAATGTTCTCCACAAGTAGGTGAAGATCATCTTGGAGAAGCTGAACGGATGGTTTAGCACCAATGCAACATAGGCGTTCTGGATCTGGTCAAACAACTCATCAAAGCCTCCCTTCATGGATGCTATGCACTTCAGCAATACGTGAGCAAGGTACAGAACTGGGGACAGAGGTTGCTCTTGTTGAGCACTCCAGCATTGATGTTCCCAGAGTACTTGGCTCGAAGAAAACATCCTCTGACAGTAAGGGGTGTAGTCTAGTAGGACAGTCCATCGTCCCCCAACTGTAACACGATCCTAATCCTCCCCTGTGATAGCTATAGCCTCTCCAAAGATAGTACTTCTGATACAATGAGGCTCAGAGGATCGATCAACTATCGCACCTTCCCAGAAGGCCTGCTGAATAGAACGATAAGGTGTACATGGAGCAGATATAGCGTGTGCAATCCACGATCTCCTTAGGAAGGTGATAATGCCAGAGAAGTCTGAAGCATTTCTGGATGTCAGATCCGATGAGCACAAATATTGTGCTTCGTACTCATGGCCATCGACTTTCCATCTGTTACACAAGGAAAGTAAAGATTAGTACCCTTTGGCTAAGAATGTCATGAACACTTGGACTTGAAAAAAATTCTTTTCTGTCATGCGAATGAGGCTGTGCGACTGAGATCAAGTCGTGCGAATGAGCAGTGCGACTGGGATTCAGTCGTGCGAATGACACCATACATACTATTGAGTGTGCGACTGGACTCATGCGTATGTAACCTCATGCGGTTACACCAGTCGTGAGAACTGAACTCATACGCATGGTCCAGTCGTGCAGTTAAGCTATTCGCACCCTTCAGTCGTGCGACTGAAGTTCATCAACCTGTCCATTCGCACGTCGTTCTGTCTGTTCAATTCAAATTCATTTTTCACCAATTTTGAGTTTTAGACTTCGTGTTCTGGTTCATTAGACTCGCAATCCATTCGTTTAACACCTAAAACCTTTAATTTCATTTGTTTACGTCGTTTAGTTAGGTTATTTTGCCACATAAGTCACGGTTTTTCTAACGAGTCCGATTGTCCAGATTTAGTGTCAAATTGAATGATTTGGTAATGTTTCTGCACCGCAAATTACCTGTAGAGTCAAAGCAAATGGTCAGTATGTGAGAATCGAGGGTTTATAGTGATCAAACGAAATTTGGACAGAGTAACGTTAGTCGTGCGATTTAGGGTAAATTTGAGAGTGGTGAGTCTCTACGACCGACTCTCCCTCTATTTATACTAACCCTAAATTCAATCGTACGACTGGGCTCATACGCACATTTCATTCGGGCGAATGGGCCTCAGTCGTGCGATTGGTTCAGTTGCCCCCATTCAGTCGTCCGACTAGAGTTCAGTCATGCGACTCACTCATTCGTTCGCTCTAAAACATCCGGCTGGGTCATTCGTATGGGCCATTCGGTTGAATGGTCCATACTCATGTCCATTCGTACGAATGGCTCCCATTCGTATGATAAGTCCATACTAATGGTCCATTCGTGCGAATGAGTCATACTATGAAATTTTCTGCATTTCTTACCATTTTACATTTAAACCCTTTTCAAACTATAGAATCAACATTATACGCATTTGATCATCTCAGACATGATCCTTTTAACTTGAAAAACTTTTGATCACCTCAGACGTGATCATTTAACATTTGAAAACACATGTGGTCATCTTAGAGACATGACCTTTTTTGGTGAATTATCCCTTACTGAATTTCATGATATAATCCGACGAACAAACAAACTAAAATGACTATCTAACTAGAAACTTAAACTAAATACAAAAATAAAACTTGTTTTTGACTTTTTGTGAGAGAAAATCCTAAGATAGACATCTACTGATTTGGTTCCAGAATAGGCACTTCAATTTAGTTTGACCACACCTGGACCAATTCAATTTTGGAATCATATAGGCAAGTCAAATCATTTGGGACTTGTTATCAAAAACCTTTTGATGCTCAATTCTTGGTTTTCATCTAGAGTCGTTAGCAAATTTAGGAAATCACACTGGTACTATTAGATTCCCACATTGATTTGAACTTCAAGAATTGCAGCCACAATGATTGTCAGTATATTTGTCCTCTTAATCCATACAAGACTTTAGACACAAACTGGTGATAGTTTTAGGTTTAATTATTTCAACTAACAATTTTGGATCCCACACTTATATGGAAATCAACATTCCCAGGAGCTTTTGAGCGGTCTACGGGTATTTTTACTAGAAGAGACTATTCTTAGAGCTTTCAAAGAGAAGCCAATGCTCAGGTCAGTGCCATCGCATAGCAGAGAGGCGGCAAACAACAATGAGTTTTAGAATATCTAGGTTATGCTTATCCTCAGGTCAGTGCCATCGCACAGCAGAGAGGCACACAACCTATCCTCTTATTAGAGCAGCTAAATTTTCTTTTGCACAAAATGCACCAACAACATAAGTCATTAGCTTGATAGCATTTGTCTTTCAAATTTTTTTTTCGTGCTTTGCTCTATTTGGTCATCCACACACATTTGTGGCGTTTACAAGCTCATTACCCCTTATTGGAATATTGTTGATTGTGTTAACCAGTGATAAGATGGCAGCCCACAGTCAGTTGAACAACTTAGTTTGATCTGAGATCACAGTCAGGTCTAATCATCTATTGTGTTGAATCTACCGACATATCATTTGTGGTCTAGCACCTCTAGGTCTACTTTCTTTGTGTTACCTTGGTAGTTACCAGTTTTTCTATCATCTTCCCTTTTATATTGCTTAGACTACACAGACTTATACTTTGAATTTTGCATCTTTTCTAAATTAAATTTTTTAAAGTCCCTTTTGATTTGTTCCTGTGTACTATCATTTTCCAAAAGGTTTGAATCGGTATCACAGATAAGAACTACCTTATATCAGCTATCCACTCCTTCTCCCTCGTTTTTTTTAATGTTACTAGCTGACCTACTCTCCCCCTAAAAGTCTAAAATCATACTGGATTTAATTATTTTAGGATTTTAGCAGACAGCTAACAACATGACTTTAATTTAATAAGGAAAAATGAAAAAGAAAAACATAACTACAATGCATCGGACTACACATGATCATTATCAGGAATAACATCACTTTTCTTTTTAACGTCGTTGACCTCTAACAGATATAAAAACGTGGTTTATCAAAGGCTTTTGTATAGATGTCAGCGCGTTGAAAGTCAGTATTAATTGTTACCACATCGATTAAGTTCTTTTCAAAACAGTCTCTTATGAAATGGTATTAATACCGATGTGTTTGGTCTTGGATGTTGTACCAGATTTTTAGTTACTGCAATTGCAGCAGAGTTATCAACAAAGATAGGAGTAGAAGAAAACATTAAACCATAATTCCGCATTTGTTGTTGAATCCAGATGATTTGTGAACAGCAACTTGCAGCAGCAACATATTCGGCTTCACAAGTTGACAATGCAACCGAGGTCTGCTTCTTACACTGCCAGGTAACTAATCTCCTCCCAAAGAATTGACACCCTACTCATGTAGACTGGTAGTTCATCTTGCAGCCCCCGTAATCCGAGTCACTATACCCGTGAGCTCAAAGTCCATCATGAGGATACCACATACCAAGTGTGGGTGTACCCTTCAGATAACGAAAATCCTTTTGACCTCAATTAGATGGTTAACCTTAGGCTTAGCCTGATATCTAGAACATAAACATGTATCATACATGATATCAGGTCTTGAGGCAGTGAGATACATGAGGATCCAATCATTCCTCGGTACATTGTGGCATCTACCAGATCTCCATTTTCGTCAGGTGCTATATCATGATTTGTAGCAAGTGGAGTCCCAGCAGCAAAGCATTCTCCATGTCAAACCGATTGAGAATGTCTCCCACATACTTGGTCTGATGTAGAAAGATCCCATTTGGTGTCTGATCCACCTGTAACCCGAGAAAGAATTTCATCTCCCCCATAGCACTCATCTCAAACTCTTTCTTCATAACTGCTTCAAACTCTTTGCATAATTCTTCGTTCTTTGAACCGAAGATTATGTCATCGACATAGATTTGTACTAGCAGTAGGTCTCCATCTTTTTCTTTGATGAACAGTGTGCAGTCAATGACTCCCCACGAAAGCCATGTTTCACAAGATGAGTTGAGAGTTTCTCATACCAGGCCCTTGGAGCTTGATGATGCCCGTATAAGGCCTTGTCAGTTTGTAAACTCTGTCCCGATGATAAGGATCTTCAAATCCCTCGGGTTGACTGACATACACTGTCTCTCGAATTTCCCCATGAAGGAATGCACTCTTCACATCTAATTGGTAGACTTTAATCTTCATCTACGATGCATAGGCAAGGAAGATACGGATGGCTTCCATCCTGCCACGGGTGCAAACACTTCATTGTAGTCAATCCCCTCGACTTGGTGAAATCCCTGAACAACCAGTCGAGCCTTGTTCCTGATAATGACCCCTGGTCATCCTTCTTGCATTTCAAGACCCATTTGGTGCTAATGACCTTAGTACCTTTAGGTCTATCTACCAGAGTCCATACTCCTAACTTCTTGAACTGAAGAAGTTCTTCTTGCATGGCACTCACCCATGCCTCATCGTTTAGTGCATCACTAATGTATTTTGGCTCAAACTACGAGACAAAACACCGATAAGCACCATCATGAATGTATCTCTTTTCCATAACAGAGGCAAAATCAGCTGAGTACAGCTGATTCGGTTTGTACTCCTGATCTGACATCCCCAATGACATTGTCTAAGGGATGATAGACGTTTAGACGTGATCTTGGAGTAGTAGGAACAGCTACCTCAGAGCCAAGATTATGAACATTTGGTTCTGCATCTGAGGTAGAAGGAGTTTGAGGTTCCGAAGTCGAAGGTGCATCACCGTTAGATGCTTGTGGACTTTAAGGAACTGGAACATGTTCCTCCTGACTGTTCTGGTCATCTTCTTTAGCTTCATCTTCAGAGGAGGAGTCACTGTCGTCGACTACTCCCCTTGATTGAGTAGATGATTCTCCCTGTGAACTCGATGATGTTAAATCAAGAGATGGTGTATTCAAGATATCATCCATCATTCGCGTAGCTAACTCATCATCAGAAGAAGATAGGGATGTTGAAGGACTTAAAGAATCTATCATAGTCGACAAAATAGGCGGGTCCTTTGCCAGTAGGTGGTGTGGTATATCTCTGAACATCAACATTACACCACACTTCTACTAGACCGTTGAGTTGTTGTAAACTCTCTTGTTCGGTATGTTGTATCCTAAGAAGATTCCTTAATAAGCCTTCTCGCTGAATTTACTTCTTGAGTCTTCTTCAAAAGTGTACACGGCGCGCCAAATGGTTCAAGATACTCCAGATTCGGTTTACGTCGTTGTAGTAGCTCGTAACATGTCTTTCCGTGTGCTTGACTATCAGAACTCGATTCAGTGTATAACACGTATTAGCCACTCACTGCCTCATTCCAGAATTGGATAGTAGTTTCGAGTCTATCAACATTGTCCGTGCTATCTCTATCAAGCTTCTGTTCTTTCTCTCAGCAACACCATTCATCTAAGGCGTGTAGGCAGAAGAGAATTGATGCACAATTCCTTTTTCCTTGCAGTAACCTCCATCCACTGATTCTTGAATTCAGTCCCATTGTCTGAGCGTACTTGTCTCACCTTCAGCTTGTAGAGAGATTCCAGTGTGGTTACTAACTCCTTGAATGACTCAAATGTTTCTGATTTGGACTTCAGAAACATTACCCAAGAGAATCTTGTGTAGTCATCAGTAACCACAAAACAGTACAAGTCGCCTGCAATGCTCTTTGTACTGACTGGACCAAACAGATCCATGTGAAGAAGTTCAAGAGGAAATTCTATTGAATGAACTTTCTTTTCCTTATGAGACTTCATCTGTTTGCCTTTCTTGCAAGCTACACAAAAATCCGGAAGTTGGAAATTCTTGACATTAACTCCTCTCACAAGATCCTTCTGGATCAGGTGATTCATCTTCCTTGATTGATGTGTCCCATTCTCCTATACCAGGAGATGGAGTCCTTCTCAGTGGCTTTTGATAGAAAGCACTGAACTTCTTGATCCGTTGTAGAAGCTGTTGAGAGATCCAAAACATAAAGGTCTTTATATCTTGAAGCTGTCATCAGAACTTGGTCCTCCGGAATCACCTAGTCTTTCTTGGACGTAACACTTCTTGTTGTCGAATATGACTTTAAAACCTTTATCACAGATTTGGGAAATAGAAAGTAAGTTGTTTTGAAGTTGTTGAACGTAGTTCACCTTATCAAACTAACTTTCTGATTTCCAACTTCTCCCTGAGCTGTGATATAGCCTCCCTTGTTTCCAGCAAACGAAACATGCCCTCCTTTTATTTGCTTGACGTTTGATAATAGAGCCATGTCTCCTGTCATGTGCCTGGATGCTCCGCTGTCTACAATCCGTGTTTGGTTCAGCACTATAGCGAACACACTGCACATTCAATGTAAAACATTAGTTTAGGTTAGGAACCCAAGCCTTTACTGGCTTGGGTTTCCCAGAGGCATCACACATCATGAATCAACCCATTGACCCTTAGAGGGTGAGGGTAGCTCAGGTTCCTCTTGTCATCATTATCAGACACAGAGGATGACTTCTCTTTCCATACGCCAGATTTGTGCAATGCCTGTTTGTGATAAACAGTCGACTGGCTAATGGGTTGAATGTTAGGTTCACTAGTTCGTCTAGGTGGAGTTAAAGAACTCCTCTCAGAATACCTAGGTTTTGAATCCTGAAGTTCAATCTTCTTCCTAGGTGTCTGATAGTAAGGACAAAAGGAAGCAATGTGTCCACACTCTCCACAGTTGTAGCACGACCTGCTATCAACTTTATGATTAAACTTTCTTTGTGGATGTGTGTGACACCCTAGTAACATCACTTAGTTTGGGTTTTGACTCTGTTCTTTTGATGTTTTCTTCTGTTTAACAAAATCAATGTTTTAACATTTTTAACATCTTTTTCCTTTAGGTTAACTGGTTTTTGACATGAAGCTTGTGAAAAATTAACTTTAGCAGTCCTTTTAGATTCAGATTTGACTTTATTTGACCCGGACTTTATATTAACCTTTTCAAATTCTTTTTCCAGATTAACACAAGGCATTTTACCATTTGCCTTTGAAGTGGCCTCCTTTTGTTTTGTTCCAGATTCAATTGATGAACATGCGAAATCTGGATCACTAACAAGAGGAGTAGACACCACATGATCCTTGATGGGGTTGTTATTTATTGGTCTACTCTTAGTGTTCATCAAGGTCTCAGGTGGTGGTGGAACCACTTTATAACCTAAACCCTCCCCGTTGTTATGCTCTCTCACTAAGTGTTGGACAATATGAGATGAACTTGTCCAACTGTGCAGTTTTTGCTTTAAAGAGTTAACTTCTACTTCTAAGACTGCTTTTTGTTTCTTAGTGTCTTCTAGGGAGTTAAGATAGTACCTAATGTCATTAGCTTGGTTAAATGCAACTACTTCAGTTTCCCTAAGTTGTTTGGTCAAAAGGTCTATCTTTTTTTGTAACTATGCTCATTTTGTTTTAAAACTCTATTAGCCTCAGTGCACAGTTATAAATCCTTTACTAAGTTATCATTATGATCTAATAACCTAGAAAATTTCTCATCTATGCTATCTCTAAGAGCATCACAATCAGAACAAGCATGATTTTTAAACAATTGGTCAGTGGTACTTACCTGAGGAGGTTCAGAAGAGTTAGCCATCAACGCAGCATCAGATGTCTCTGTTCTGGTGATTCTGTATTTGCTGTTGAAATCCCTTCTTCAGGCTTGTAGCTAACTTCAGTTGTAGTTGTCTCTTCAATATTGACATCTCTATCTCAACTGCAATATCTCCCCCCTCGCGGAATCATCATCTAAATCTTCTACATTGGAATATTAGATTCCCTTGGAAAGACAAACCGAAAGCTCCAATCCTATCCTTCATCATCATGAGCAGTCAAGGCTTTTGGATCCTTGCTTGATGAAGTAGAACTGCTAGCTTGCTTGTCTTGACGAGTAAAGGATGATAATGGGTTCCCGTTCCCAGTCTTCTTTGGCTTCACATTCTCTCTTGAAGTGCCCCTTTTCTCCACAGTTAAAGCAGGTCACTTCACTCTTGTCAAAGCCAAATGTGGTATCCTTAGTAGCAACCAAGTTCTGTCCGGTCTTTTTCACAAACTTCTTCGCCCTCCGGATAGCACTAGCTAAGGCCCATATAATATCCATCCTCTCTAGCTCCATTTCATCCACCTACTCGTAGTCCTCATCTGCCAGATGGCAGTTTCCAATCTTCCTAGCAAAAATCCATCATAAGAATGAACCACTGCTGCCAAGAGATTCATGTGCTCTCGAGCTACTTCTACTGTCACGTTTCCAAGATTCTCAGTCTTCAGTCTGGTAGCATTTGCTTCGGATCGATATATTGGGTACTAGAAGACCCTGACGTTTCTGATCCTGAAGGAGAGACTTGTGAAAGACCAGATGAGCTTGACACAAAAGCAGTCTGAAGAGGTGCTCCAGACGTCTTAGCTTGAGGCGTGGCATTATACAAAGCTGGATTCTAAGTGTGTGAAGACTTCTGAGCTATGTACTTCATCCTAAGTGCTTCTTCTCGCAGCTTTAGAATGAAGTCATTGATATCCAACTTTGCCAGCAGCTCATTCTGTCTCAGATTTGACACAAATGAAGCCCACTTTTCCGGCAATCCGTCTGCGAATTTGACACCTTTTCTTCCATGGTAGTAGCAACACCATGTGTATGCAATTCACTCATCAGATGGTAGAATCTATCAATAACATCGTCCAAACTCTCGTTTCCCATCGATGAGAAGTTGTCAAATTCCTTCTTCAGTTCCTTAGCTTAATTGCCTTCAGTGAAGCATTCCCGTCGTATCTCTTTTCTAGCTCATCCCACAATTTCTTGGCCTGCTTATTCTCCGAGTACTGGTGGAAAATATCTTTAGGAATAGACTGTGTGATCAATGCATAAACTCTCTTCTCTGCATTATACTTAACTTTCTGAGCATCAGTCATCCCTCCCGAAGTAAGCTTTACCCCATCTGCTCCCACCGGCATACTATACCCAGTCTCGATAGCTTCCCCAAATTTGGATACACTCCATTGAGGTAGATCTCAAAACGTTGTTTCCAGTGGGGAAACTCATCTAACGTTAAGAGTTTTGGTGGTTTATTATGATTCCCACCTCACTCTCAAGCAACAGTAGTTCTGGATCCTGAGAGTCCTTGCCGGCAGTAAGCGCTGACATGTGATCTTCCATCACGATTAACTTTTAAGTGTACTAAACAAACTGTCAAACTAGTGCGACTGAGTGATGCGAATGGGCTATCCGTGCGAATGAACTATGCGATTGGTTCAATCGTGCGGCTGAACTAAGCGATTGGTTCAGTCGTGCGAATGAAGCTGATGCGTATGAACACTGCGAACAGATGGTTCAGTCGTACGAATGGAGATGCGACTCAGTCCAATCGTGCGTCTGGTGTATGCGAATGAAGTCTAGTCGTGCGAATGGCTCACTCGTGCGACTGAAGCTGCTGTTTTGCGAATATTCTAGGTTAAACGTGTTTTAGCCGTAAAAATTCGAAATTTCGCAAACCCTAATCGCCTAAGGCCGTAGAAACCGAAACTTGATGAGCAGGGAATGTCCAAGACAACTTTTGACACAAAAGATTGCGTTTTTTAGTGTAAAAACACAAACTTTTTATCAATCTTGATTGAATCACACGTAATCAAGAGCCAGAGCTCTGATACCACTTGTTAGGGCCTGGTATTTGAACGAAATACCGAATGATTAACGTGTAAACCAAATCAAATAGTGCGGAATCCTATTTGATTGGTGATCCAATCAGTGAGAACGCACGTAGAATCAATAAAGTATTGAATCAAACTTGAAGAATCGATTAGGAATCGATCTACAACGTTCTATGAACTTGGAGTATCAACTTGGAGGCTTCTGGACGGCTAGGGTACGTCTGGAGTCGAAATAGAATGAAAGCTCCTGTTTTTTCACGAATTGGGTTGTATTTATAGGTTAGTACTGTTCATTCGTGCAACTGAACCATTAGTATGGTTCAGTCGTGCGATTGAACCATGCGGTTGATTCATCCGCACGACTGAGTGTTCAGTCGTGCGACTGAGCCAATCAATCATACGACTGATCTAGTCTCCTAGTTTAGTCGTGCGACTGCGTCATTCGTATGAAGTTATTCATGCGTATGGTCCATTCGCATGGGCCATTCGTATGAGAACTTCATTTTGTTAAGTATGAATGTATTAATTAATATAACATTATGTGTAACAATTCAAACAACCACTAACCTAATTAACCAATTTAACACGACTTATTAATGAAATATTAAATATTATAAATAACAAACAATCAATATCATTTCATTAATCATTCCAAACATTATATCATAATCAAACAAACAAGATCTATTGCATTCATATCATGATCTAGGGACATACATGTATCAACGACATGGTTAGCCACCAAGCCTAGACGGTTTAGATAATTTAAGTGTGATCGAATCAATAATAAGACTTAATTTAACTTGAACAAAACCCAACCATATGCTGGGTATTAATGGGTCATTATTTGCAAAAGTTGGGTGACTAAAGGTTTACGAACGAGTCAAAAGTCTGTAATCAATAAAGAATCGGGTAGGTTTAGTTTAGTGTTCTGTCGGGTACGGTTCTTGGACTTATGAGGTTGTAATCTCCTCCAACGGGTCAAACTCACCTCGTTTGTTATTGTTTGCTACATATTCATTTCGCCTTGTGTATGTTATTTTCCTCCTTTTTGACCCATAAGCCGCAACCATCACTCACACAATAATTGTTCAATCCGCCTCGGACCACCTGCGTAAAATTGCCACCAAGCCTGGTTGATCAAGTTGTTGTTTCCTATAAGTTCTTCCCTGTTGTCTTATGTCCAAATTACTACTACCATTTAAGTTGTTTCATCAGCACTCATAATAATTTTGTTTTGGTCAGCGCCTTAGAAAACATTGGTCAACTCATATAAAATTGTTATAATTATAGACCTAGTATACAAATAGTATTACGCTGGTGCTTTAGTTTGGAGTCCTATTCATATATCTAATACAATCTGTTGCAAACCAATTGTTTTATTATATCACCTAAAAACCAAAGGATAACAATCAATTTCTCTTCCACGTTAGTTCAACTCAACATATGAACATAAATACTTGGCAGTAGCCTTTTTATTTAAGCTATAGTAATTCAATAAGTCTCTTAACTAATGAACAAAAGCAACCATCTTAATAATAAGCATCCTACTACTACAAATAAGAAGAACCAATAATAATAACAATGATATAATAATAATAATAATGAACGAATAGGATTACTAATGGGGTTATGATTTTAGACCTACGAGTAGGATGATACGAATAAATTTGATTTAGAGTTCAAATTACTCGTTGTAGGTTCGTTGAACACATCGGTGGAACTCTAAGATTTTAGAAGCGTAGACAATCATTCAAGTACGGATGTTCCTTGTTATTTTTATATGCTTTGCTATAGATAATGTTGCTTTTGAAATCACTACTCCGTTGATCTATGACTTGTTATGATCTGCTTCCATTTGTCGAGTTTCTCTGATGTGTGATATTGAGCTAATTTTAACAAAATTGAGAAAAATATATTTTTATGACATGCTTGTGAACGTATCGTTTATGTGCCCGTGCTTGATTTCATTTAAATTAGGATCATTACGCATGATGAATATATTTGGTGCGGTTGGATTATTATTCACTCATACGGCCATAGAACCCTATATTTGTAGACAGGAGATAGGGATACCGAGTCAACTACCTATGGAGGTACCATAGGCTTGTCGTTGTGGCTACCGACGACTTGGAACTATCCGTAACGGTGTGATCAGTTTACGGCGTCTCCACTTTGTTTATATTATTATGCTCACGAGAGAGCTTTTGGATTATTTGGGAGCGTATGGATGCATCCTAGGATTTTGATGATATGTTTAGTTCGTGGTCGAGTTGTGTAGTGCCATACACACCTTCTGGTATACACACCTTTCGATTAGGGGTGCATTGGAGTCGCGACCAGTGTGCCATTGTGATTATGATATATGATATGTTGGCATTTTGGATGTGTATTTTATATATATTTGTTTGTAGGTTACTCGGTATCAACAACCCCAACCCCTTGTTGCTTCAGCCATTATTTTTCTTGTTTATTCTGGTGTAAAGGGTGGATTTGATGGAGATGTTTTTAAAACTTAAGAGTTTGGTTTCTTTTCAAATTCCCTAACATCATGCTTCGATATATATTAATCTGTATATTGTGATCTACATTCGCGCACTGAGCTTGTAGCTCAGCCGCTTTCTTGCTTTCGCGGCAGGTAATCAGGGTGGATCGGGGCTGTGTGATGAGAGTTAGTAGGAGTTTGGAACACATGCTTGGAGATTTATTTCTTTTATTTCATAAGACTTGAATTTTTTTTTAGCATTTATTTTGGTGGATGTTTTAGACTTCATAAGTTGACTATTTAATTTGACGTTCGTAATTTAAGTATTATTTTGGATTTATAATGTTCTGTTAACATTTGAAGTGGCCTCCTGTTCCACGTTGGGGCGGGGGTGTTACAGGGCCTTACATTCGAAAGTTATGTTTTTAACTTCAGAAGAAACTTATGCTTTTAAAACAACTAACTGCCTAAGTATTTTACCTTCGGAAGAAATTTCTGAAATATCTTCTGAAGCTTAAAATCCTCTTTGGCACTTATATGTTTTCAAGGACCTTTTTCTTCCAAAGCAAACTAATTCTCGGAAGTTTTGTCTTGAACAAAACTCTCAAGTCTTGATTTTCTTCCGAAGTCAAAATTTTAACAACTCTTAAGAAAATCTTCCGAAGTCATTTTAGCTTCGGAAGCTTTTTTTATTAAAGCTTCCGAAGATAATTTACCTTCGGAAGCTTTTTGACTTCCAAGAAAACTACTTTTTGAGCAAAAGTAAACTACTTTTTCAGAGGTGGGACCGACATTCAGATTTCAAAGTTTATCCTCTTTCATTAAACTTTATCTGAAATCCTTTTCACATATAAACTCAACGGTTTCCCCCTCTTTCTATCATCTGCTTCTTTCCTCCAAACCTAAAACCCTAAATTCTCTCTGAAATTACTTTCTTTCATCTTTCTTCATCCTTAAGCTCTCTCAAAATGGCCACCCTCATCACAAAAATGACCTGAACTTTACCATGCAGTTACACAGGCAACATAATCAGGTTGCTCTGTTAAGCTCTAAGAAGGATCCTCATTTCTCAGAGGTTTGCCGTTTCTTAGCTCTGTCAAACTACTTCACCTCCCTAACCATTGATCCTCCACTCTATGATGATCATTTGCTAGAATTCTGGAAGACCTGCCAAGAGATCGTAATGGATGGGGAGAAGGCACTATCTGCCACAGTGTAGGGGAGAACAGTCTTCATCACTCCGGCCATCATCAACATGCATCTTCAGCTGGATGATGAAGAAGGTGAAGTGTTCTTCCCAAGGAAGTTGTAAATCATTCCTTTGAGCAGATGGGTTATAAGGGAGACTACTCTGTTAAGACCTTCAGGAAAGGGAAGATCTCATCCTAATGGAAATTCCTGCTCCATGTGGTTATCCACAACTTATCAAACAAGCATGGTGGATGGGTCCAGATTCCTGAGGATCTATCCTTCATTGTCCATGGGATGGTTCAAGGGGTCAAGTTCAGGTATTCTCAGTTTGTTTATAGTAATCTGCTTGCAAACTTGGACTTCTTATAGTATTACATGTTCCCTAGATATGTCTAGTACATTCTTAACTGTGAACTGGGCTCGCATTTACGGGGAATAGGTAATATTCTTAAACTGGGACAAATGAAGCCCAATATCTTTAAAATACTAAGAAAGCCCATTGTTGGCTTCTCTGGGGTAGAAACAGCCCTGGTCCCAAAAATGTTAGAGTTCATTGCTCAAGGTGACAACCTAGCAGCACCAGCTAGTGTTGAACCCACACCTTCTACATCCCAACCACCTAAACAGCCACAAATCACCCTCACCTACCAAAGAAATCCAAATGAACCCCTACTCAGGCTATTCAGTCTATGCAGACCCCTATACACTCACCCATACATAAAGAAATGGACACTGGAGCTCCCACTTCTCCTGAGGAGTAGACCACTTCCATCTCTTCAAGGATCAATGCTAAGGTTCCTCATGCTCAGCCTGATGAGCTTATAATCCCAAATGCCTTAAGCCGTCACTCTGAGTCTCAACACTCAAGTGATCAACCTTCAGGGGACAGTTACCATCCACAGCCTTTAGATCTCAACCAACCAATCCCCAACCGTGACTTCTACACTGATGAAGATCTAGGTTTCAGTGAGTACCATGATTCTCTCTTCTTTTCCCCTACTCAAAGAGAGATGAGTGCTTCTGAAGCTCCTATTTCTAGCCCACATCAGTAATGTACTACTGAGGTGGACACTTCTGAACCTATTCAGGATGTCCATATGGAAGAGGCTCTCACTTTTGAAAGTGATTACATCATTAAGACCTCAACCATGCCAACTCAGCCCACTGACATCTCAACTGAGATTGCCAGTGAGCAGAGGAAAACCAGCAGCCAAGAACCTGAGGTTGGTGGTAAGAGAGAGGACTCTGGTCCAATCATCTCATCCTCCAATGATTCTTCTGATAAAGATGAAGGGAAACTAAGACTAAATGTGCAAAAACTGTCTAAAACATGCACCTATTTAGTCTCCAAGGTTAGTCACCTTGAATCTCAAGTGACTACCTTGCAAAACAGGGTCAATGATCAACAACGTACGATTTCATATCTTAAGGACAAACTAGTTGGGAGACCTTTAAGAGGAGCTCAACCAGGAATACAAGAACCTGTGGATGTGATTGACCTAACTCCTGGCACACCTATGCAAGTGGGTGATGCTACCAAAAAGGGGGAGAAAGTCATTACAATCATAGAACCTGGGAGTTCTTCAAAGAGTATGGACACTGAGGACTCACCATCCTCACTTGCAATTGTGCATACTTAGCAACTTCCTCAAGTTCACATTGATGTGGACTACATAGACTCCTTAATATAGAGTCTTCTTGAGGAAGGGATACCAAGGGCCATGTCATCTCTACCATCTTCAAATCACATCATTAGGTGGAGGTATAACAGCAACAAAAGAGCCCTAATCATCATTAGAGTTCAAGGGCAGCATGAGATCTTCAACGTTTAGACCTTGAACTTCTATGAAGATCTAGATTTAGTCAACATGCCACTTGTCAATCCAAGACAATCAAGACAAGCTGAAAAGTTGGCTTAAAGAATTCATGACCGGATCACTGCAGAGTTCAGCCTTAGAAGAAGACTATGACAATTAGGTAATGTCATCAGTCAACTAGATGTTGAGGCAGACCCTAAGATTAGTTTCATAGGGGAAACCTTGACTGAAGACCCAGTGATAGAACCTGAGAGCCCTATCTTATCACCAACAACTGCTACAGAGATCAATTCCCTTTCTGAGACAACTGCTGGTGAAGGTGCTCCTCAACCTCTCTCTAGCCAGAGCTTGGAAGCTACACCAAGCAATGAAGGCTAAAGCTCTCTCCACCTTGAGTCACAAAGGTCTGTGAGTGACAAAGGGAAAAAAATGACTTCTGAGGAGATTAAGGAGGAGAATAGAGAGAGGAAAAGGAAGCTGAGGGGAGAAAGTTCCTTTTCTGAGTCTGTAAGACTCATGGAGTCTGCTATCAGGGCTGCCCCCAGGCTAGATACTCAGAATGATGAGTTAAGGGCAGTCAGGATAAACTATCTGCAGACAAGGAATTATGACATAGACAATGTCATTTCTCTCCCCTTGGAGGAACTAAATGAACTGGTTGACTTGGAAAGGTCAAAGGAGAAGAAAGAGGCAGAAGATGCAGAGCTACTAGCACAAATCAAAGAAGACAGAAGAAAGAAAAGATTGTACAAGCATGTGCCTACTCTCTTCCCAGTTCAAGAAAGCCCTGCATATGAGGATGTGGTTCAACAAGAACCTCAGGTAGATAAAGAAGAAGAAAGGATCAAGATGATCAACTACCTGAGGGCCACAGGCCTCTATCAGGCAGAAGCACTTCTTCCCTTATCCTTTGACTATATTGAGTTTGAGTATCTCAAACAACGTGAACTTGAGATAGTCAAGGAAAGAAAGACAACCAAAAGAAAGCTAGGGGAAGAAGCTGCTAAGTCAAGAGCCATCATCCAGAAAAACATGAAGAAATCTACTGACAGGCAGAGGATGATGTGCTTCTTGAAGCTGTATGGATTCTCCGGAAGGAGACTTGGTCCCATGTCTCTATCCACTATGGATGAGCATATCAGGGTGATCAAGCAAAAGATAAAGAGTGGAGAGCTGGTTGACTTACATTCCCCTCCAAGTCAAGCTCCACCTGTGGAGGTTAAGGTTGAATAACTAGAGACAACACAACTTGGACCTCCTGCTGAATCTCAGCAAGCTTCATCTTCTGATCCACAGCAGGATCAGACTCACTCTAATCTGAACCTGTGAGAATGGAAGACCCAACTGAGAAAGACAATGAAGATCAATCAGGTGCTGCAAGCCAGTCTTCTTAATTAAAAGTGATAAAGAGAAAGAAAAGGATGGCTTCTAAACCAAAGCCAAAGAAAAAGAAGACTGCATCTTTTTTTGAACCTCAGGATGAGTCAAAACATCTTGAGGATGTGCAGCCAGAGGATGCTCCATCATCTCCCATTCCAATAGCTCCTCTAGCATCAGAAAGACCCATCATGTCTTAGACATACACTACAAATCCAGAAAGGTGGCATGTCATTAGAGATCATGGAATTGAGAATGTCTACACATGGCAAGACATGTTCAATCTGCCTCTGCATGATCTCTTTGACATGAGAAGACACTTTGATAGTTTGAAGGATCCTGATCATCTTAAGAAAAAAAGGCTAGTCATTATCCTGATGAGGACTGTTGATATCTGAAGTCTTCAAGTGTTTTGGTAGCATCAGCCTAGGGGGAGTTTGTCAAGATTATATGAAGAGGCTGAAGCAACCAAACACCCAAAGTCTTTCTGCATGCATGCTGCTCAAGTACTGAAGAAGAATGCTTTGGAAGTTTCACACAAGCAACAGAAATATTCTAAGTGTGAAATCTTCCGAAGCTAAGACCAATATCTTCCGAAGCTAAAGATGAAGTCTTCCGAAGCTTTAGAGACAAAGCCTTCTGAAACTCAACTCTTGAAGACAGATTTTTTCCAAATACTTTTAACAACATGCTTTATCGATCTACTTTTCTATAAAGCTGGACCCCTTTCCGCTGCAACTCTGTAATGTCACCAACTTACATGAGTTGATAAAAAGGTCCATGCTTTTGGTAGTTGTACATTGAGGTCTTGAGTCTGTAAACTTTCTACTTCATGTACTTTATTCTTTTTGTAATAGATAAGGATATGAGCTATGGCATGTCATAGTCACAAAATCAAAAAGGCAATCTGCCTTTTTGACTCTACAATTGATTTTGTTTTGTGTCTAGTCAATTGTATCTAGCTGGCTTTCATAGTATGGCCGGCTGTAGGATGTAGTATAAGTATCTCATGTTCTTGTAACTTTTCTTATGCTTTGTAACACTTGTAATAGAACATTGAGAAAGCAATATACTACAACCTTGAAAACCATCTTCTTGTGTATCTTGCTCTTGTGTTCTGTCTCTTAATTACTTGTGTTCTTAGTGTCTTTACTTGTGGTTAATTCAGTTCACTGTTTGATTAAGTTTAGTTACTCTCCTCTTTGTGTTGTTGTGTTGTATTTGACCACCCTTCAACGGTCCTGCAATCATAGTTACGTAAATGTAATCTAATTAGGATTATTGCCTTAATTTCCTGTTTTTAAACCCAAAAGTCTCAACTTTGTTTTCTAATTTTATTTTTAACTATTGTTTTAAAACCCCTAAAAAGTTGGTTGCATCAATTCAACTTATCATTTTCTCAAAACAAACCTAATCCGATAGTTAATTGTAAAGGTTGTTGAGTACGCTCAATGTGTCCATGAATTGGTACTCGGCTCTTACTAAAACTATATTAATATACGATAGGTACACTTGTCTTTTGTGTGTGTAGTTAGTATAAGTAATAACCAATTAAAATTGAATGTGTGCGAAAATATTTTATCAAAAACACATCCTATCTGCATTTCAAGATTTATCTTCTTCACTCCTATTAACAGATCTAAGTTGAATTAGTTTTCCATTGTTCTCATATTTGATGGATCTTTATTTATTATTGCTATAGAAGCTCTATCTTTTATAATGAAGAAAGTGGTTTCATAAGGCATATATCAAGGTATTAAGCTACAAAATAGGGGGCTAATGATATTACCTTCTGTTGCGGATGATGTGTTATTTTGGGCCAATGGTCATCAAACATCAGGAGAATTGTGAGATGCTTTTATTTAGTTTGTGGTCTAAAATAAATATGAAAAAAAGTTGTCTATTCCGAATTGGGGTGGACTCTGAGCCTGAGTACAAACATTATAGGTTGCAACTTGGGAACCCTTACATTTCAGTACATGGGTTCGCCAATGCGGGAAAATATGAATCAAACAAGGCACTAGAAACCGGTCATTAAACTCTTTCAAGAGGAAACTAGCAAATTGGAAAAGTAAACTTGGTCAATAGAGAGGCAGTCTCACCTGATCAAATCCTTACTATCGAGTCTTAAAAACAGCAAACGTAGTCTTACTAATAAGGTAGTTATGGAGATTCAAAACTGAAGGCCCATCGGGTTGGAAATATACCATTTTGACAGTTCACTTGTCTCCTTCATCCATATGGTATACGACTCCAATAAAAAGAAAATTTAGACAAGCTCATGGAAGGAGGTAGCTGAAGTAGAAAACGATCCTCAACAATTAAGTATTGATTTAAACAACGGTTGCAAAGCAAAATGTGGGATGGGTGGATTGGACAAACACCACTTTATCTCCAATTCCAATATTGAAAGGAAAAAAGATGTAAGAATCAATGAATGTTTATGGAGTAAAACAACAACATTGCATGGAGATGGAGACGGAGACGGAGATGGACAAACCAAGGAAGAATCCTTACGAAAATGGCAATCTCAAGAAGAGGTATACAAATCCCATAACTTCAAACATCTTGTGCCCTCTTTCCGGTATCCCACAATCGTTTATTAAGAGCATGTCCTATCTTAAACCCCATGTATGAACCGCTATTAGCCAATGGTTGTAATTCAATCTATATACACTTTCTCCTTTAAACACGTAATGAAAGTTCAAGACTCGCTTTATGGTGACAAATGGAAAAAGAAACTTGTATCATCACGATGGCTTGTTGGAGTATTTGGAAAGCAAGAAACGAGTGGGTATATAACAACAAACCTACTTCAATTCGGTGGAAGTTTACTTGGTGCAACAAAGTCAATGTCATATTTACGGATTAAGAATCGATCTCACAGGATAAAAATGGATCAACTCATGACGCTCTCAATTTGGTGTTTAATGATAATGTCTCCATTGTTCCTTTAGTGGCATGTATTTTTTAGCCCTTGGCTAGTGTTTAAAGAAATCCCATATTGTTGTTCAAAACAGAAAAAACACCAAGGCATGATTTATCTACATTTATTATTATATCTCTTGCATCCGCTCACAAAAAAAATGTAACAGATGAATAGTAGCTGTGATATATAATAGTGAGAAGTTAGTCCATATAATTCGTTCTTATTTTAAATAATGGGATAGTGTTAATTACATATAAAATCTTTTTTTCATATAATTGGTTATTAAGAGCTATATTCATAACTTCATGTGTTCCTTATTTCTGTTCTGTTCTTGATTGCCTTGGCTCTTCCTAGTGCAACCACAAAACTTCAACAAACAACTGAGACACTGTAAGTAAAGAGTTAGAGGTACACAGCACCATCCTCGTTTCAAACAACAATTTGTATGATGTCGTTTCAAACTACAATTTCTATTATACTATGTAATTGTGTGTATGCCCCCTTTCGAAAAAATTGGTTTTCTTATTTTGCGGTTTGCCCGTCAATAACATGTACACGCAACAAAGAAAAAAAGTAAAATGCTCATTTAGAAGAAATGTTGCATTTAGAAAGAATCCACTTAGCAATAGTCCTATGTAAGAGTAGAAGGTAAGCCTGAGGAAGAATCTGTGATATCAATATCCCTCACACCAGCAACAATTGATGACGATGATGACGATGAGGTTGTTTGCTTGTCACTTGTTTCCTCAAAATCATTGGATGATTCTTCAACTACGGATCCCTTCTGTTGGAGCTCTTTCACTTTACGGAATTCATCATAGTGTGCCCGTCTGTGCTCTGCAAACCTTGCACTCTTGCCCAATTCACCATCTGACCCATAAATTACAATAGTCATAATGGGTAAAATACATTCAAATGCTTACAATATCCTAACTTATTTTTCTCTTTAAAGAAATCATATTATTTTTAGATACGATGAAAGTCAAGGATGTTGAGTCGATATATTCCTGATGCAAGACACATGAAGAAATAATTTATGAAAGAAGGATAAAAAAAGAACCTTCATCTTGATCCATAGCCTCTGCTTCGTCGTCCGATGTCCAGCCAGAACAATGAGAGTTATTGTGGTTACTAGAAGAGGCAACCTCATTCAATGCAAAACGAACGGCTTCTGCATCCACGGTACTCCTATCTCCTTCTAGACTAGAATTCCGTATAGGAGATAATGATCCTACAAGTTAGGTTAATGGGCGTGATAGTTTACAGGCCAAAACAAGTTTAGATTAAAACAGGTTGGATGGGGTTGATCTAAAATAGATTTTGTCTCATATTGTAGTATAAATTATAATTGTGAATTATGTAATATGATTAGAAGTTAGATTTATTTCAACAATAAAATTTACTTTTCGAATGAAATGATTATGAGGCTTTATGTGTTAAAAGTTCACGAGTCGTCTTACTTGTTCCCTTATTAGCTAATCTTAATGATTTAAAGAGTCCAGTCATTAGAGATAAAAATAAAACATAAATGCAAATCAATACTCATACGTAAATGGTTTGATATCACCACTCTAAGGGATGTATTATAATGTATGCATGGGGGGTGAGTTCATATGAAAACCGCTAAATTTTTAAGAACCATTAGGAACCATTTTATATTGAGAGCAATTTAAATGTTATAGTTTGTTCCTGCTAAATAGAGTGAATAAAATGGTTTTTAATGGTTCCTGAAATTAAATGATTCTCATTTGAATCCACAAGCATACACACACACAAGGAAGAAAAAGTTGTAATAAAACAATGAAATAAAATGCACTCAAGTCATGGGGGGAAGTATATATCTACATACCATCAGAATCAACCATAGGATGATATGGAGTCTTTGGTTCAGTAATTTTCTTCCTTACAGGCTTATTTGCTTCTATTTCCCCAAGGTTGGCCTCATCCCATCTCACACCTCTCCTACGGCTTCAAGATCATATAGAAATAACAAATCAATGTTTTCTTAAAGAAACAAATTCTGAAGCGACAACACCAAAACCCACAGGAAATATAATGGCATAAAACATGGATGGCATGCTTATGGTAACTGCACCTTATATAACATGGTTTAAATAGGACATGAAATAACAAAAGCTCCAGTTTTAAAAATGACAATTTACATGCTAGAGGTGGGCAATCCGTGTAACAGTTTGTTTGTCATGTGGGCTCATTTTTTTTATTGTTTTGAAGGGCTTTGTCTAGACCACATGTCCACCATGGGACTTGAACCCTCAACCTTATGGGGAGAAACACCTTACCAAACACCTTGATACCATTGGGTTACAAGCCCTTGATTCATGTAGGCTCATTTAGTATATCAATAGGGTACATAGTTTTATTGAATACGTTCAAGTAGCATGCTATACTACTATATTGCTTTCATAAGCATAGAATCTAGACAGTCTTCATATACACAAAATTTATCACGTTGGAGAACAAGAATACTAATTATGGTTGGTTAATTCTCATAGAATGCAAAGTGATCAATCATTCAAGCATTAACATGCAAAAAAGTTAATTCTTATATTCTATTCATCAAGTTAAGAGTTATTAAAGCTTATTCATTAGAACAACAAACTCATTCTCCAGAAGGGGCAACACTACTTACTACCATGCTAAAGCTCTTCAATACTATACATGAAAGCGATGATTCTATGAACTCACTTATTTAGGACAGTCTGATCATCAGAATCAGACATTAATGGCTGCATGAATATTATCCCATAAGGGGATGAGCTCTAAAACTTACTCCCACAAGTGAAGACTCATGATACCGTTGGAGCACCATTCACCCTGTAAGCACACACTTACAGCAATCTTCTCGCACCACGTTCTAGAAATTTGGAAGGACACTTGAACATTCTGTGGGTATTAACAGACTGGTTTTGAATAATAAATCAACTTTAAAACAAAAACTTGCTTCGATTCTTCAAAATCACTTCTTTGCATCTCTTCTCCTCTTAGTTCACAAAAAAAAATTTCACCAATCAATCACCAACACGACAAATTCCATCTCCAAACTCATGTTATGCCATTACGGTGACCGTTCCGAAACCACCATCAACGCTGCTACCAACCCACATTATATCTATCTGATTTTAAAAACACGTATCCTAGCAACCTACATCCATGTTGATACCTCCCTTCAAGAAAGTAATCTGGCAGAAAACTTGAAATTGTCAAGCACGGTCTCAGCCCACAAGAACCATGATTTTGTGTGAAATGATGGTCATAGAAGTGAGGAAAAATGGGGCATTGCACCTCATCTTAACAAGCAAAAGGTATAAATAGGAAGCTTTAGGAGAACTTACAAAATTATGCCTTCCACAGGATGTACACTGGAAACTGGGAAATTGCATTACAGTTGTTTGCACTGTACAAGATGTGGTGTATCGACACCTTAATAATTCAAGTAATTTCTTTTTATTCCTTTTACGTTTCTCGTCTGGGTTTTTCTTTGATTTGGGTTTCTTAAATAGTTATTATTTTCATGGCATAAAATAGACACTCCCATAGAACATTTATAGAACTCAGTATACGGGGACATGCTTCCTTCTTCAGTGGAGACCAAGCAGAAGGTACACAATCGTCATTCTAGGTCATGCTTACTCAGATTTTTGTTATTTTAGACATCAGCTACCTGATTTCCAAAACATTCCCTTACATACAAGAATTACTATATTCCGAGCAAAAGCCAAACAACTCATAAAAGAAAAAGACAGAAACCAACATATAAGGACACATAATCAAACACAAGTGTCAATAGACCTTACCTCATCTCTCCTATCCTTCAGCTTCTGAATTCTGAAATTGCCGAAAATTATGTTGTTCAAGCAGCCGGGTTGCTGAAACAAAAAAAAAAAAGAAAAAGAAAAGGATGAACCTACCCCTCAGTATTTTCTCACGTTTTTTAGTTTTCAAGGCAATGAAGATATAGAAAATCACTGAATAATATGTGCACAGTGCACTTAGTCATGTCAACACATTCAAAATAATAAAAAGGATATGCATAATTTAGGAACTCATCATAAAATATAACGCACATAAAGTCAGAGCAATAGGCAAGAATGCATACGCGAGGATGGATGTAGGCTTCTATAATTCTAGTTTCACTAAATAGTCAGTTGGAAGACTAGTTTCAAAATTCAATTTGATCGAAAAGATGTACACAACGAACGACACAAGAAACTAGTTACAAAATTCTTCATGGCTTTCCCTATATTTTGAATTTCAGGCTCAGATGGATCACTAACATTATATCTTATGCCACCACCAATAAACCTAAAAACTGTCTCAAAATACACATCTCTATTCTTGAAAGCTTCCAGTAGCAGTAAAAAATCCAATCACTGAAAACCAACCCCCCTCCCCCCCCTATACGTATACATGACACCTAAATTCTAATAATCCTTTCCCTAACTCAAAGCTCAATTGCATAAATACATGCATATATGGTAAGCTTGTAGATCCTTTTGAGGTACAGAATCAAAAGCAAAACAAAAGCTCGTACATAAACCTAACTCGGTAATCCGATGCTAAATTGAAAATTACACAATGTATAGCAGCAACAGAAATGAATTAGTGTAGAAGCTTGTATCGATCAGCAATGGAAATGGTAAGTAGAAAATAGAATAATAATAATTAAAATTGAGTTAGCTCCAACCATAGCACAGGAAAATCATATCAAAGTCGTAAACCTTAAGATGCATTCAACAATCAGTAGAACACAAAAACATCATGAATACCGGACATGATTAATAATCGAAGGAATAACAAATCGTCTTGAGAAACAAGAAGAGTTGGTGGAACGGAAGTTATCGGCAATAGTGGAAAATTGGGCGTAAAATACATCCGATTGTCGTTGAACTCAAATATATCAGAATCTAAGGGGTTAACGAAGGTAACAATTAGGTAAAAACATATGAATATAACAAGTTGGTTTACCTGCGTGCGAGAGAGAAATGATACTCCGGCGACAAGACGATACGATAAAGCTTTTCCTTTTCCGTCGTGGGTGGTTTAGTTTAGGGAAGAAGGATGTTTGCTATAAATTCCTCTTTAATACTAGCTTCTCTACGTTTTGACTTTTGACCACAAAATAAATATATATTTTTTTTGTTCTTTTGTAAATATTTGATCCAAGTTGTATATCAAAAGTTGTTTAGGTTTAAATTCTTATATGCCTAATATTGAACAATTAAAAAGCAAGCTAAGACTAAAATCAAAATGTTAAGATTAAACCTTAAACTTAAATGTAAAAAGTCAAACCGTAAAATCTAAACCCAAAAGCTAAAAGTTAAATTGTAAAAGCTAAATCCTATGTCTAAATGCTATATCATAAAATCTAAACCTTATGCTAAATGCTAAAAACTAAACTATAAGAGTTAAATCTTAATGCTAAATGTTGAACGTTTAAAAATTAAAAGGTAAACACTAAAAGTTAAAGTAAACCCTAAAAATTAAACACCAAAAACTAAACCTTAAAGTTACAAACTTTAAAACTAAACTCTAAACTTAAATCTTAGGACTAAGAAAAAAAATAAAGTATAACATGTAAATAAACAAACAACAAAGAGCAAGGGTATTGAGGTGTGAAAGCTTTTGGGCTTTTGGATTGAGTTATGGGTCTGGCCCATTAAAGGTTCTTGAAACTTTAATTATTTTTATATATAGAAGATATCATTGTATTGTAATCTTGTCCTTTGAGCTTAATAAAACTACTTAGCTGTAGAGAGTGGACGTAGGTCATCTTGACCGAACCATTATAAAATCTCGTGTTCTTATTGCTTTGTGTGTGTGTGTGCGTATAATAGTGTGTGTATTTATGCTGCGTAAAGATACTTAACAACTGGTATTAGAGCATCAGGCTCTTGATTACTATTAAAGATTTGCACCACTATCACCATCTAGGGTTTTCTCCGCCATCACCATCTAGGGTTTCTGTCGTCGCCACCACCTAGGGTTTCTACCGATGCCTAGGGTTGTTGTCGCTGTCGCTGCTATCGTCTAGGGTTGTGCGCCCACCTAGGGTTTTGGTTGGAAGTATCGGATCTGGTTTGTCTATCCTTTGTTGAATGGTTATCAACTGTTCAACGTGCATGTTTTCTTTTGTTTTTTGTCTCTGGTTTGCTATTATGGCTGAAAACTGTGATCGAAAAGTTCAATAGCACTGATTTTGGTTGGTGAAAAATGCAAATAGAGGCATTACTATGTCAAAAAGATTTGGATATGGTACTAGAAAAGAAACCAGAGAGTATGATAAAAGCTGATGAAGCAGTTTGAAATTCCAATGACAAGAAAGCTAGAGTGGCTATTATGTTATCTTTGACGAAGATTGTTGCTTTTAACATCTAGAAAGAAACCGTTGCAAGTGGTATGATGTGGCTCTGTCAAATATGTATGAAAAGTCGTCTGCAACTAACAAGGTGTTCTTGATGAGAGAACTGTTCATGACGAGAATGAAAGAGGAAAGCTTAGTCACCTCTCACATTAATTACCCGATGTCTATTCTTACCTGAGCAGAATTAGTGGGAATAAAATTTGATAATGTGACTCGAGCCTTGGTGTTGCTATCTTCACTGCCTAATAGTTAGTCCGAGACTATAACTGTTGTTACAAATTCGGGGGCTAACAAAATGACATTTGAAAAGATCCGATACATATGATAGGTGAAGCCACACGTTTAAAAAGTGCAAATATTGGATCATCTTCTGAAATGTTACATGTTGGCAAGGGAAGGAAAATAGAAGAGGTGGTGGGAGTAGAGAAAGAGTTCAACTTGGACTCGGAAAAATGTGAGGTGTTGGATCTGTAACGAGGATGGACATGTTAAGAGTCAATATCCAAAGAAAAGTTTGGACACTGCTGCTGATAATGTCAATGATGGTGACATGTTACTTCGTTTCACGCTGCACATAGTGGTGAAATGATGGTGAATCTGAAAACATGTGATGTTGGGAAGGTATGTCTCGCTAATGACAAAATGCTTGATGTAATAGGAATGGGAGATATTGATTTGGTGACTCCATTAGGAACTACATGGAACTTGAAGAATGTTAATGTGATTCCAAGTTTGAAGAAGAAATTAATTTTTGTTAGTAAATTGTATGAACAAGGACTAGAAGTCAAGTTTGGTGGTGGTAATGGAGGGTAATCAATGGGAACCAGGTGATTACTCGTGGTGATAAGCATGGCTCATTGTATATGGTGGAGGTACCTGGTGAGGGATTGATTAACCCTGTTTAGCAAGTCAAAGTCGGGTTCGCTAAATCTATTGCTAAGAGAATTCATTTTGCAAACATGAAGTCTAGAACAAAGATTGTAGCTGAATAGGGTCATAAGTTTAAAACCAATCAGAGAATTTTATGATAATTGGAGCATGGGGCATGTTCCAGGTACAGCCAAGAAGAATCGTTGGGTTTTGAAGACTACGAGTGAAAAAATATCTCATGGTGATTGTTTGCTGAATTTGGAGAGTGTTAGTAGTTCTCGGTTTATCTCTGGATCTGTTGGATCGTGTAAGCTAG
The DNA here is from genome assembly GCA_025506515.1 of Flaveria trinervia. Classification (NCBI taxonomy): domain Eukaryota; kingdom Viridiplantae; phylum Streptophyta; class Magnoliopsida; order Asterales; family Asteraceae; genus Flaveria; species Flaveria trinervia. The sequence continues at coordinate 57,441,900 of CM046453.1, forward strand.
TTGAGACAGAGGATCGGTCGTTGGTGGAGTCTGTTACGACTAGGTTGGAGCTCGGGGAGCTTCAATGGGCCCTTTCAAGTAATTGATGAAAAAAAGGCCTCTGCAACTAGGGGATTTGGATTTAAATCTTAGCTTG